>CAJVPK010001359.1:0-11835 GCA_910592015.1 Diversispora eburnea
ACTTCCTTTACAGTATAAAACTCTTCCAACATTGGTATATTAAGTATAGTTGCTGTGTGTTCGCTATACATATTTCCTTGCCTTTAGTTATTAGTTAATCGTATTTATTTGAAGGTAAATCACGGTCAACAGCATATATTCAATTATCATCTCTCTAATTTAATATATTTTATTATACATTTATCACTATTTATTATACTTTTTACACTTAAACTTATTATAATTATTACAATATCCATTACTTCCGCAATCTCAAATATACATTATATCCACAATA
This sequence comes from Diversispora eburnea, assembly GCA_910592015.1. Taxonomy (NCBI): domain Eukaryota; kingdom Fungi; phylum Glomeromycota; class Glomeromycetes; order Diversisporales; family Diversisporaceae; genus Diversispora; species Diversispora eburnea. The sequence goes on from CAJVPK010001359.1 coordinate 278, forward strand.
ATTATTCCCTAACATTTATTACTTTCACAATTTCTATTTTCAACATCCATTACTTCCGCAATGATTATCCCCAACATCTGTTACTCCCGCAATCCCAAACATCCATTATATCTGCAATAATTACTCAACATTCATTATTTCTATAATAATATCCCAACATCCATTATTTTGTAATCCCAAACATCCATTATATCCACAATAATTACTCCAACATCACAATAATTATCTCAACATCCATTACTCCCGTAATCCCAAACTTATTACACTTTTTAGACTATCTCAGATTCACCAGAGGACATGTTCTCAGAAGACATATTTGATGCCTATGTAATAGAATTTGATCAACTTATTATGGGTTTCGATTTGATAAGAATTCGTGAATTATGGCATGTTTCTTTTATTGATAGGAAGAGTAAACATTTTGTGATATTGTATGACAATGCTGCACATTTTTGTATATGCTTAACATTGATTAACTGGGGCCTCGTATGTCGTCATTTTTTTGCAATTATGCTTATTTCGCCAATTGCAAAATTTCATATTCAACTTGTTCCACAATGCTGGTATATAAATTCATCGGTCATGGAGAAAGATCCAAGTTTTCATCACGATTTAACGGTTTCAGCAATTTTAGGTCAGGAATTTGACACAGTAGAAGTCTTTGATGTCAACTTTTTACACTTAGATATCATCCGGAATAATTATGTTTTTACAAAAGAAGTTTGTGAAGAGTTGTCTCAAAAGTAACAATATGGAAGAGGATTTGATATTATGAAGAAAATTCTGAATCTAGCTATTGCAACGGGTAAAGTGGAGGAGCTTTACGAAGTTCACTCGAATTTGATTAAGGATATAGAAGCTGAAATCATCGGTCAAGCTAAGAATGGTGATATTACTAAGTTTGCTTCTACCATCAACAATCCTTTTGTTACTAGAAAAAAAGGCCGGAAGTTCAAAAATTCTAATTTAATCGTAAATCATAAGAGCAAAAAAAAATGATGTTTGATGATGGTGACAAAGAGAACAGCTGGAAGCCGCAAGATTTCAATTGTATAAATGCAGATTAGGAAGGTAAAAAAAGAACAGATCAGAATGACAACAATGACACAGATTGAATTGAGACATCCGAACTTGATCAGGATGACAACAATGAAAGTCCTGCAGAATTGCTACATAAAAAGCTTCAGAAAATATTGCACGATGTTACAAATGATTTGTCAAATAAGAGGACGTGTGGCGTTTGCAATGAGAAAGGTCATAATGCCTGAACATGTTTGCAAAAGAAGACAGAGGAGACCATCACCACTAGTTAACTTTAGGATTAGTAGGCAAGGAAGTAAAAGGAGTATATTTATAATGACAATTCATTTTTTGAGATATAAAATTTCTAAATTTGTTATTTTTTCTAAAAAAAGGAACTGACAAAAACAAAGATTTATATACTAAACAAGTTACAATATATCAACATTTATGATGTATATAATATGTACGATGTAATGATATAATGATAGATATATATTATATTAATGATGTAATGTAACGCATATTTTATTAATAAAAATTTATAAACATATGCCTTATTTTATTGGCTAAAATAAACTATATATTTTATTATAAATTATATGTTTTATTTATTGGTTGAAAAATAAAACATGTGACTTATTTATCACTGGTGTTAAACATCACTGGTATGATTTAACAATGTTGAATTTAATTAAGGTAGTTACAAAAAAATATAGAAAAAAAAGGATGTTAGTAGTATATTTTAACAAAGAAAAAAGAGATACTGTACAAAAAATAAATGTTAAGATGATACAAAAAGGTCCACTTGTATATATAATTTTCTCCATTACTATTTTATTTTATTATTTTATTATTATATTATTTTATTCTTAAAATTTATTATATTATATTTATTGTAGGACATATTATATAAATCAATAATATAGATTATAGTAGTTAATTTAGTAATCAACTAATTGACCAACTGATTGTTTAAGTTAATGGCCAACTGATTGACATAATTACTAGCAAAAATATTGACCTAGTTACTAATTAAGTCTTTAATCAAGTTCAATATTATAAAAAGATAAATTTTCCTTTTATCCTAAAATAAATTTTAATAGATTTAAAATTGTAATTTAGATGAAAATCTCACTGTATTGAATTTGTATTTAATTCAAATATTGAATTAATATTTTTGACAATCCTAATTGATAGAATTATTAATTTATTTTATAATAAACATATATCTTTTTACTTAAACTTTGTTATTTTCTTAATAATTTATCATTAGAAAATTTTTTTAAATATTAATCAACATTAGTTAATAATGCATTGGTTAATGTTGATCAAAATTTATATTACTAATCAATGAAATGTTGATCAATATTTTTATTAATAAATTTTTTGCAAATAATAATAAATAGTATATTAACCAATACTAGTTAATATAAACAATTATTAATAATAATATTAATCAACACTAGTTAATGCAAATGATTATTAATAATATTAATGTTATTATTAATAATTGTTTGTATTAACTAATGTTGATTAATGTCATTGTTAATAATTGTTTGTATTAATTAGCATTAATTAACATATCATTTATTATCATTTGTGAAAAATTTATTAATAAAAAATATATGTCAACATTCTGTTAGTTAGTAATATAAATGTTGATCAATGTTAATTAACATACTGTTAACTAACATTAATTAACATTTAAAAAATTTTCTGATAATATTTTTCAAATATAGATTATTAATAAATTTTTATTAATACCTTATAATTTTTTAATAAATATTCTCAACTCTTAGTTTTAATTTCTTAAATTACTTATTTGAATTTAATAGTTACTTTTAATATAATTAATAATTATTTATACAAATCTTAAGTTTTTTATTATTAGTTTTATAGTTAAATTATTTCTTGTTTTTTTAATTTTAGTTAAGTTTATACTTACAATTCATTAATATATTTCTTCTTGTTTACAAGTTACTAATTATAACTTACCTTTTAATTCAAAAGGTTGACTAATAACAATATTAAATTGTAAAACATTTCAATTGAAATATAATTCTGAAACTAGAAATAGAATTAATTAACTTATTTAGATCTATTGAAAAAATAAATATGAAAGTTAATGACATGTGAAAATTGGCTATAGTTATTTTTAAAGAAAAAGAAAATATAACAAAAGTTCTTAAAAAATGAAATATTATAATTGACAATGACTCATTCAAGATTATACAAATTAACTAAATATCTGATTATTTGAAATCATATACAATTCGCATTATTAATTTGTCTGTAAAAATTACAATATACAAACTTCTATTATACATAAAAAATTTTGAAATCAAAATTTGTTATTTTTTAAAATTAAGAAATTATAGAAAGAGAAAGAGTAATAGATAAGTGAACTTTTTAGGTATACAGACGGTGTATTTTTGTTAATTCTAATTGGTTTCTATAGATTTTCTATCTTTTATCATGATTTTGATAACTTTTTTAAATCATATAAGTGATGTATTTTTTATATATATTATCACAAATAATATATTTTTTTGATATCTTATTTGATTACTATTCAGCTTTCTATTACTGTGAGCACATACCTTTAGATATATACGAAACAGTTGCAGAGTGTAGTGGAGCTTAGTTATCTTATTTGATAACTAATTAATATTCTATAACTATAAGTATGAATCTTTTTGATGAATACGAAGCAGTTGCAAAGTGTAATAAAGCATAGTTATCTTTTTTAATATTCTATAAGTTTTCTATAGTAAAAAAAGATAGTAAAATATGAACTTTAACACTAGCTCCGCTATTGAAAATTTTAGATATACGAGCAGTGTATTTTTAATTAAAGTTAGTCTGTTTCTATAGATTTTTAACTTTTTATTATATTCTCAATAACTTTCATATAAGGATACATAAATCAATTTTTTTTTAATCAAAAATATATCAATTTAACAAAAATATATGTCCTCTTATTTGATTACTAATTGTTTTGATTTACGGAGGAGCATAGCAACTTTAGATATAAAGCGTAACAAAGTATAGTTATTATATTTGATTGCTAATTAGCATTCTATTATTGTGAGCATAAACTATTTGATGAATGCAAAGTAGTTGTAAAACGTAACGGAGCATAGTTATCTATTTAGTTAGTATTTAACTTTTTATTAATAATATAGATAGTAAAATATAAATCTTATTATTAACTTTATTATAGATAAATTTAGATATACGCTTGGTGTATTTTTTTTCTATTAATAAAACAGATAAAAAAAATAGGTATTCATCAGCTTCTAGCATAGATAAATTTTTTGAAACTACTATTTATTAATACTTTATAAGGTGATCTTTGAATATCTGAAGTTGTCGAATATAAAATTGTATAACATAATATCCTTTAAAATATTTTTTACAATGTCTATAGGCAGAAGCTATAGGTTTTTCACAATTATTACATAAAACATATTTTTTTGTTCTTCAATATTCATGACATCCTTCAGGACATCAACATTCACATCTGCAGATTTTTCCAAAGTTGTGTATATATTCACATGTATATTTTACCTTGCATATATATTTATCCTACATTTCGATAAATTTATATAACTGAATTAATTATTTTAATTTAAACAAAAGATTCGGTTATATTAATAAAAAATACCAAATACAAGGATACAAAATAATAGGTAAATGTTCAAGTTGTGAATTCACTCTGAGAACAGGTAAAACTCATGATTTGATTAAGTATATAGATTTAATACAATTTAGAGCTTGTCAGGCTTTCTTACAATTAACACAAGTGTAAAATATACTTTAAACAGAAAATACTACACCGGAGCAAAATCAAGTGTCACCAGAGTGTGATCTTATTTCGTTCGATGAAAACTCATTATTACAACATCTATCCTAACTGAGAAAGGCAAGTGTGTCAACAATTGACCTTTTAACTGGTAATATTACAAATTTAGAAACTAAGCCAGGTTCTAGTACCTAATCTTACAGAGAATAAAAAAAAATCAATTTTAATGATAGATGAATTAATAAAATAAATATCAAAATTGGAAATAAAAAATAATAAAAAAATTAGATTAAAATCAATTCCTAAAACTGATGAAGAATGATACGATTTAATGGAGTTAGATAAAGATAAAGATAAAAATAGTGAATTAAGTGATTCAGAATATGATATTGCTAAAAAAAAATTATATATTCATTTCAAAAAAATTAAGGATCCATATATTAATAGAATAGTAGAAGAAAAAAAATTTAATAAAGGTGAGGTATGTGATTACTATGTATTTATACCAAAAGGTTATTATGCGAAAAACGAACCATTAGATTTTTTTTGAATCAATCAAAGAAAAAATTGCTGATGTATATAAAAAAAAATTAATTTTAAAAGGAGGATTAAAGGTAAAAATTGTATTAATAACATATATGAAGAAAATTATATTAGAATCTCAAGAGCCAATATTCAAAACTTTTTCATTCAAACATGAAACAATAGAAATTATTAGAGAGGATCGAATTGGAGCTATTATAGAAAAGAGATATAACAAAATTATTAATCAGATAGAAGATGAAACATTACAAGAGTCAAGTTGGACATTTGTTTGAGTAGAAGAGGTATTTCTCGAGATAAGTGCTTTTAGACTATTACGAGGTAGTATCGATTTAGCTTTATCAAAAGCTTTAGATAAGTTATAACTAGGATTAATTAATTTACAAAATAGAGATGATAATGAATATTTTAAATAGTGTATAAGTACATATCTCACAAGAGAGGAAGTAATAAAAGCTAATAGAAAGCCATCCCATTTTCATGAAATCTGAAGGTTTAAACAAAATGTGAATATTGTTAATTTTAATAATATAAATTTTCCTGTTACATTACATGATATAGACAAATTTGAAGAAATTAATTCTAACTATACTATTAATATATTTAGGCCAGTTTATAGAAAAGTTTTTGAAAAAATAATAGTAGATATAGATCCATTATATATTTCAGAATGAAATTACCGGATCAAGCATATGATAGATTTATTATCTTTAACAGAAGGTGAGGAGAGTCTAAATAATCGAAAAAATACTAATGATATATCAGAAGGACTTAAAACACATTATGTCCTTATAACAGATTTTATACAATTGATATATAAATAGAACAATTATCATGATAAAAAATACTTCTACTAAAAATACTTACAATTTCCTTATAGTCAACTAGATTTATTACAAAAGCATATTCCAACATATCCAGGTTCTAATAAAATATCACAATGATTAATTCTTCTAGAAGAAGATAAGAATTATGTAAAATCAAAGTATATCAAAAATATGATGATGAAGCTTTATTTAATTTTTATAGATTTAGAAAGTGAAGAAATTGAAGTGGAGGAAAAAGATAAAGAAGGAAATACTATAAAAATAGTGGAACAAAAAGTAGTTTCATATGGATATACAATACATTGTTCAGATAGAACAATACAAAAGCCAGTAATTAATCAGAAATTAAAAAATATAATAAAAGATTTAATATATAATCTTTAAAAAGATTTAGAGCTCATTTTAGACAAGCCTTGTAATCTACTTCTATATGAAAAAATAACTCCTGAATTATGGTAAAAATATCAAAGAACAAGTAAGTGTTGAAACTGTGAAGATAAATTACATGAAGCTGGATATAATAAAATTCGTGTTTTCGATCCTGAAACTAAAAAATATTTAGATATTTCGCATAGGAAATATCATGGAAAAAAATTAATAATTCAAGATAAGTTAGATAATGAACAAAAGAAAGTACATGACGCATATAAAAAATGTATGTATTGTAAAATACAATTGCCAGATGAAGGAAAAAATAAGGTACTAGATCATAACTATACTATAGAGAAATTTTAAGAAGCATTGCATAATGAATGCAATCTGAAATTACGGATTGACCTAGAAACAATAAAAATTCCTATACTATTTTGTAATGGTAGGACTATAATTTTCATCATCTTATATAAGAAATAACTAAAGTTACAGATGAAAAAATAGTATCTATAATAAATAATTCTGAGCAATATATTATCTTCTCAGTTGGCCAACTTCAATTTATTGATAGTTTAAAATTTTCATTATCTGGTTTAGTTAAGATAGCAAAAAACTTACGTAATGAAAAAAAGGGTCAAACTAAAACACCAGAACAACTTGCCAAATACTTTCCTATTATGTCAAAATTTATCTCAGCTTATTTGCTATCTCTGCTAACATGCAAAGGAATATTTCCATATCAATGATTAAATAGCAAAAAGAAATTTAATGAGACTAAACTTTTGTCACATATAGATTTTAATAGTGACTTAAATAGATATAATTATTGTGAGCATAACTATAGAATAGAAAAATGTGAACATGAAGAAAGGATAGAGAAATGTAAGTATAAATGTCAAAAATGTAAATATAAAAAAAAACTAAGTAATTGTAATGAATATGAAGAAAACAAAGAATGTGAACATGAGAAAATTTATATCATATCTTAAAAAGATTATAACTTTGTTTAAACAGTTTGATGAAAAACAGATATAAAACTTTTGATGATTATCATGATATTTATTTAAAAACTGATGTACTAATTTTAGTTGATGTATTTGAGGTATTTCGAAAAGTGTCTTATTTAACATTTAAGTTAGATCTAACAAATTATTTAATCATATCAGATCTTGCATAAGATATATTTATGAAGGTAACAAATGTAAAATTAGAATTATTTAATAAGTATTAAGGAGATATATATGACTTTTTTACTGTAATAAAAAGAGGTAGAATGTCCTTAACTAGAACAAATATTCTGGAATTAGAAGGGTACGATAGAAAAAAAGTAAAAAAATAGCTGTTATATTTAGATGCTAATAATCTTTATGATTAGGTAATGTCTCAATATTAACCAACTGGAATATTTAAATAACTATCAACAAAACCTCTTGAGGCTACTTTCCCATTAGTACACAAAATTTTATCATTAAAAAAAAATTAAAATCGAGGATATTGTTTGGAGGTTAAATTATCGATTCCTAAAAAATTACATTTTAAATTTTGAGATTATCTAATGTGTCCAAAACGAATAAAGGTATTATATGATTGATATAATTCAAAACAAAAAAAATAAACAGGTGAACAATGTTCAGATGTAGAAAAACTTATATTAACTCTATATGATAAAGACTATTATCTTATTTATTATAAAAATCTACAGTAGTATATAAAAGAGGGGTATGTTCTGAAAAAAGTATATAGAGTTTTAGGTTTCGAACAATTTCTATGGATGGAACCCTATATAGCAATGAATACATAATGACGAACAAAAGCAAAAAATGCATTCGAAAGAGATTTCTGGAAGTTAATGAATAACTCTATATTCAGAAAAATTATGGAAGATGTTAGAAAACGAGTGAACATAGATTTAGTAAGACAGATAAGAGAAAAATGATAATTATGTAGATTAATATTAGATTTAACATTTGTTAGTCAGAAAATTTTCTATGAAACTAATCTAATAACAGTACATTGAAAACAAACCAATATAAAATTAAATAAGTCAGAATATGTTGATGCATGTATTCTTGATCTATCGAAATATTATATGTATAACTTTTGATATAGATATCTTAAAAAGATATATGGTGATAAAGTAAAACTTTTATATACTGATACAGATTTTCTAATAATAGAAATTAAGACAGAAAATATATATCAAAACATGATTAATAATTGTAATTTATTTGATTTTAGTGATTATCCAAAAAACCATTGAGTAGTAAAGAATCTTTCAGAAGATCAATGAATAATTAATGAAAAAGGTAAACATGTCTTAAAAAATACTAAAATTATAGATAAGTAGAAGGATGAGAATAAAGGAAATCGAGCTATTAGCTATATTAGAGTTTATGTGAAGTACTATAGTATTGTATGTAAAAATTTACAAAAAAATATGATAAAGGCTAAAGGTTTAAAAAAGTCTCTCATCAAAAAAGAGCTTACACATAAAATATTTGAGAATTGTATTTTAGAAAGAAAAGAGAATTAATCACAAACCACTTAATTTTTCCAAAGTTACAGATATCGAATGTATAGAATAAAGTAAACAAAAAGAAGTGTTAATCTATTAGATACAAAATTGTAGATAGCACAAAATATGGAAATAACATATTTATTTGGTAATTGTAAAATTCTGGAAGAATAAATACCTAACTAAATCATTCTACTTATTGTAATAAATATATTTATTTTTTATGATCAATAGTAAATAAATATAACAATTAAATAAAAAGTCTTATTTAATAAAATCCACACATTTAATATATACAATATATCTACTATCTCTATACAAAAAACTTCACTTGCTATACCTGAATTAATTGAAAAAATATTTGTCAATCTTGAATACGGGGATCTTTATTCTTGTCTTATTATAAATCATCAATGAAATCCAGAAGTATCTCAGGTTCTTTTTATTTGATTCCAAGATGATCTTAATTTTATAAAAGAATAATTAGAAAGTATCAAGATAGTAAGAAATCTATTGCATATAATAACTAATAATTTTACTTATTCGGAAATAATTTGAAGAGTTAAATGTAAACTTGTATATGAAATTATAGATATTTATAAGTCAGTTAATTAACAAATTGATAATTTAGTTATAGGTGTGCCTAAATTTAAAATACTAAATTCCAAATTTCAAATTCCAAATTTCAAATCTCAAATTACTAATTGTCAAAATTTCAAATTTTAAATTATGTCAAATCCCAAATCCCAAATATTATGAAAACTGAATTTTGATAGTTAAAACGTTAAAATAATTTAGGATTTAGGTAACATGTATAAATCTAGTAAAGCTATATATGCGTCTTACAAGATCTAGTGAGTTGCATAAAAAATTTTATAAACAATGGAAAATCTTTTATAAACAGATAAGACTATTTGAGAAAAGAAAATGGAAAGATTTACTATCAAATTTATCTATCATAATAGAAAATTCAGTTTAATATATTCTAACATAACATATTTCTATTATCCGATCAATACATAAACAACTTAATTTTTTCATATACAATTATCAAATATAATTTTTTATTTAATGAATTATATTTATTTTTTTTCAGCTAACTATATTAATTAAACAAAGGTAAAGATTTTTTTAACTATATATATTATTCAAAAATAGAAAGTAACAAAAAACGATTAACTAATACTAAACTACATAAAGATACTCCTGTTATGATCTATGAAATAAGATATCATATAAATTATATTTATTTCAAATTAAGAGTAGTTGAGTTTGAGTTAGAAGATAGAAAAACAAGATGTAAGTGTAGATTACTAGAATTTGAGTTTGATGCTAAATAGAATAAGTACTCTAAATTAAAGTATAGAAAAAGGAGTAATAAATATGATTATGATAATAATAATAGCAATATATCAGATTCAAATTGTTCTGATATTTTATCCAATGATATTTCAATAAAAAAGATACGTAAGTCTAAAGACCCTGGTTTTATCCATTCTAAACTTAAAAAGAAGTAAAATAAGAACAAGATATATTATTATACAAAGTACGTAAAAAATTTTTATAACCTTGTCACATAAATTGATTATATAATAAACCATGATAATCAGATTTTTTTACATATTACATAATATGTCACAATTGCCTGTAACGTGTATTCGAGATGTAAAGTTGAAGTGCCATTTATTTTAAAATAAGATCATATCACATCTAAATTAAATAACAAACAAAATTTCAAGTGATATATGGGAAATTGTCAATTATCAGTGATATACATACAGACGATTTTATAGGTAAGCAGTTGGCCAATGTGCATTTTTCAACATAAATAATATGATGTTATGATCGCTGGTAATTTATTACTTCAATTTAGTATGAAAATAAAGAACCAATATTATAGATAGCTGATATTAAATTTTAATGTATAAAAATATGTCGATATCACTGGAGTTTTGGATAAGGGATTGAGTCATACCAAATGTCAAAATCAATAATTAATCTTACAATAAATTAAATAAACAAAAAAACATATCAAATTATTCATTGTGAAATAATTATTTGCAAAATGATATACAATATATCTGATATTTTTTTATTATCAATTTTCATTGCTGTGATTGTAATCTGTGAATTATATGCTTGGGATATCTTGACAATAGAGATACTTTATGCAATTGTCAGAAAAAATGTAATAATATATTTTTTACTTGTAATTCTATTTATGTTTATTTGAAGAAATATAATATCAACTCTTATCTCTACACTATTGTCAATTTCCACTACAACTGATATTACAGAATGAAAATATCATGATAGTATAATACTAAAAATATCTATAATAATTAATAATAATTTTTAAAATAATATTTAAAATTTAATTAGTGAATATTGATTCATGTTGTTGACCGTGATTTACCTTCAAATAAATACGATTAACTAACAACTAAAGGCAGGGAAATATGTATAGCGAACA
>CAJVPK010001360.1:0-11819 GCA_910592015.1 Diversispora eburnea
TTATCCAAGATTTTTTGAAACCTTTTTTGCAGTTTCCAACATTGTCTGTGTCTTATTGTATTTATTTTTTTTAAGGCCTGCTTTATAGGAAGCTCTATGGGTATTTCTTTTCATATTGGAATAAATGATCGGTTTCCAATATTATTGTAATTAATTTTGATCACATAAGGGCAAATATATCTTTATTATTATATTTTTCAATATACATGATAATGATTTGTATAACTATACATAATCAATATCTTTAAAAATAAGTCTACTTTTTATTATGATATAGCTTGAATTTAATAAAACTAAAAATATATTACAAAGTGCGGGACTTGGCCCGTAATACCCGTGTTATTTTTATTCTAACAACTACGATGTATTTGGTGGCTTTTTCCTTCACCTTGTAAACTCTCTGTCAGTTTCTGTACCACTTCCAATAATCAGAAAATGTGTCCGAGAACCCTTTTAACTCTACTCTCCATATCCCCATCTTTATATGCACAATTATTGGTTCTGATAGTTTGAATTTCGGTCCTTCTTCATTATCATAAAAACATTCCAAAAAATACCATGTGATTGCATCTGTAACAATCCAAACATCTTATCCCAAACACATTCTCTCCTTTCATCTCGCTAGCCTTACGCTTGCGGTTTGATAAAGCCGATTCAATTTGAACAGCATTTTGAGCAACATCCTTATCAAAATCTTCGTGTTTGACATCTGTTACACCAATTTTTAAAGTTTGAAGTAATTCTATTGCAAAATCAACTGGTCCACGCCCGTTAGGTCCTGTGATATTGAATTGTGGCTTGACTTTAAATTTTTCTTTGTATAGTCTTGCACAAGTAACAAGATATGAATGCACATATAATAATCTTGACTCTTCATTTAAATTAACTGGAGTGATCCCAAGTTTAAAATTTAGAATGTTCATAAGTGTTTTAAATATTTCCTGTGAAGATTCGTCTTTCAGATCTTTGTACCCACACGTAAAATGTGGGAATATATCTAATGATGCATTTCCATTTTCATCAATAAGTCCATAGAGCCAGCACACATCTGGGAGTTCCCAATCAGAGAAGCGCTTTGAGGGAGTTCCCATGATTATAATGAATTTGAAGTTTTGTTTTGAAATGAATTGCCGAAGCATTTCATGAAATGCTTGATCATTTCGGGATGAGTATTTTTCATTGCTTCCACTATAATACACGAAGTCAAGTACCGCACAACTATTCTCAAGTGCTGGTGCCTTTCCAATGTCATATATAACTTTCTTTAGATCTTCAAGGGTCGCATGATCAACATCTACGGTCCACTTGAACCCTTTCGTCCGTTTCAGACTAACAATGACGTCAAACTCTGCATAGTTATGATGGGTTAATAAAAAGCTCACTGGAAATTCAACAATGTCTCTAGCAATTTATACGTACCATGTGTGATTTGTTGAATTGTTCCTTCAACGAGGTGATTTCATTGAGCAATTCTTGTTCACGATTTGGTGTGATAGTTGACGCTGGTTTCTCAACTATGACATAAATATGCAAATGAGAAATCAAAGCCAGTCAAGGTAAAATGGATAAAAACTAAACAATGTAATTTCACTCACTAGGCGGACTCTCAACAATTATATGTATAAATTTTTTAGCGGGTTGTCCACTAAAATGATCTTGCACGTCATTCGGTGCCAATAGCTTTTCCCCCTCTAATTTTTGTTCGATCACGGCAGGTTCTTTTCGACAAGTACTGTTAACTTATCGTCAGATTCGAGGAGGGAGACATTAACCTTCCACAATTTAAGTTGATTAGGAAGGTCAAAATTAAGCTTTTGTTTGTCCTTTATAAGTTCTTTAAGGTCACTAACAGTTTCTGTCTTGTTTATTTTAACCCTAAAACAATTCTCATACGGGTTATCTTTCTCGACTAAGCAATTTAATGTAATAGTATCCATATTGTGAGGGATATCAGAAATACTGATTCCCGATTTATATCAAACATGTGTTAAAAGGAAGTTCAGGGTATCACGTGACTTTTGATTCTAATCATATTTTATGTGCGAAAAAATTATTTTATACTCATTATAGAGCATCTGACCAACTTTATGTGCTAATTTTTTTGGTATCATATGAAATAATTTTTATGTAACACAAAACTGATCTTAATTTTGGCCGAATTATAAATTTATTTAACGAAATATTGCCAATTTTGCATATTTGCATTTTGCTTGTGCACCATGTGCTACACCAACTAAAATCAACTCCTTAGTTTTCAATACTTTTCTTTTTTCAGTTGGATATACTGACAAAGTATTCCATTTTTTTGTTTTACTTTTGCTATTTTTGCACCTCTAAATATATTGATTACATCATCTGGACATATTTGTTCGTCTCTTTCTTGTGTAAGATAATATACTACTTCGAATAATTTTATGACTTCTTTTTTTCCATCAACTAATTTTGATTTTTTAGCAATTCTATTAATACAATTATCACTTGAGTGGCTTGTTTTGAACAAATTGAAGTCATTACAATTACTTACAGGAATATGACCTTAGATATTAGTTGTTTCTGCTCCAGTCTAAAGAAAAATTTATGCACGCTTGAATATATTTATATGAATTTGTGTTAAGAAAGGATTAGATATTTTTTGAACTAATCAATAAAATTAAAATAAATATGTGAAAAAATTGTTAACAAAAAGTGAAAGCTTAAAAATGAAAAATTAAAACTATGCTTTAATGTTGTCAAGTAAGTTTTACACTTTTTTGAATTCGGTTCGCCAAAACATCAGTATTTATATCATTTCATTCATAATATGTATCCACTCCAAATAAATTTTCATTTTGTAATAATTTATCGCAACTTGGAAATAGTCTTCTCAAAAAAACTTTATTTTCGAATTTATATCCACTACATAAATTAGATGGCCCACACCATTATCTGATATTAAAAAAAAATTGAAATTGAATTGACATTTTCGTGAATTGTTATTAATTTTTAAACTTTTTTTTTTTTTGTTTTTTAAGCCTTTTTTTTTTGTTTTTTATTACAGTTATTCGAAAGACTTATATATTTTTTATATTTATTTTTTTTAAAAATATCAATCAAATAATAATAATAAAGTCAGAACAAATTATCGGAATTTATGAAAAAAACAAACAGATATTCTTTAATAATAAATGAATTCCCATACAAAAAATATATTTAAGAAAATTAGATCTTATGATAAAATTTAAAAAAACAATGAAATAATATTGATATTTGTATTTTTTGTAAAAATAATATCTTTATCTATACTAATGTTTTCTTTAAATTTTGGGAAGCGAATCAAATCCAAGGTTGAAATATTAGAGAGTGATCATTTTTCATTTGACTTAGGATTTTTTATTCCTCACCAGTAGGTTTTAATAATTCTTTAGAACAAAAATCATAAGAATTGGACCTTAAAATAGTTGATTCATTAGATTCTAATGATAAATTAGGATCTATAAATTTAAAAATTTAAAAATTTAAATAATTTGTAATTGGTCATTTATTAAAATAAATTTATTAAAATTTACCTGACGATTTTCCAGCTTTTATTTCTTCCAATAAATCATTCAATCCATGAAGAGTATGAATATATCGGCTAATATAACATGATTGTGGATGTAACGTACTCGAATGTGAAAACAATTCAAATATTTCTTGCTTTTGAAATTTTGATGTATTTTTTTGATTTTCATCAGCCATTTCAAGTTGCTGTGTGACATCATTATTCACTAAGTTACCATAAAGTCCCGATACGTCAAAAAATAAATCATATAATTCAATGGCAGTTGGACGTTCAGAATGATCATCACTCCAGCATCGATACATCACTTTTAAATACCATTCTGGAATCCAATTTAACATAAAATCTGGGACCTTTGGTCTTAAGCCATTACATATATCAATCATCAAGTAAGTATCATGTGCTTGGTCAGCAAATGGTCGTTGTGCAGTAACTAATCCATACATAATTCCACCAAAACTATAAATGTCACCCTCCCTTGTAAATTCATTTCCTCTCAATACTTCAGGTGGAATATATGGAATTGATCCATAAATTTTGCCATTTTTGTTAGAGTTCAAATTTAAATCATTCTCTACTTTACATAACCCTAAATCTATTCCTAAAACTACGTGAGGAAAGTAAAGATCGAAATTATGGTCTATCAAAATATTCCCATTATGAAGGTTACAATGAACTAAATTTTTTTCATGTAAGCGACTAAGACAATTTGCTATTGAAAATAATATGCACAATTTTGTTCCCCACCTTAAATCCCAAAATTCTTTAGTCAAAAAATCATGTAAGTCACCATTATATAAATTCATAACAACAATGTAGTTTTGTGTAGAAGGATTTTTTGAAATTCCATAACACCTAGCAATAGATCCATATTCACGTCTATTCGCGGTCTTCATCTTAATATGAAAATATTAAAAGATAAATTAATAAATTACGAAATATTAAATAATAATTTATATTCTAAATATAAAGAACATACCACATTAAGAAATTCTACCATATCAAATCTAGAATCATTTATTTCTTTCAAAGCAATTTGAAAGTCTATTGAATGATATTTCCAATCCCGTTTGATAAAATTCCAATCATCTTTTATGCCATTTTTTAATATGGCAGAATACACAGATCCATGGCCACCATCTGATATGTGTTCAATATTATAAAAATTATCATAAGGTATCCAATGTAACTTATCGTAACGACTGTTTGTTTGAGATTCTTGGATAATCTTATCAATGTTAGCATTCCCACTAGACCAAACTTTAAATTCTTGGATAAAATGTTCTTTAGTACACAACGAACATCTTCCATCTGAATGAATAAAATTATGGTAATCAAAATAAGATAAATTTTCAGAAGAATGACCTGCCGGGCAATATTTTATTTGAGACATTGGTAAATAGAGAAATAAAAGTTATTGAAGATTTTTTTAATCGGTAGCAACTCGAATGATCGATATAGGATTAAAAATCAAATTCATCACATGATATCCAAGTAATAAATTTTTAAGTGCTTGTGATTTTTTGGTACCACAGACAAAAAATTTATTTTTAGTGAAGAAAATCACTTTGTCACATGAACAATTTTCTCAGTTTTTTTAGAGTCGCACATTCCTTTAAAAATATAATTTTTTCCTATATTAACACAAAATAATCTTTTTTTCTCAAAAATCTCAAATATTATTAAGCAAAAAATAAATAAAAAATATGTGCTTAATATGATATAACTAAAAGACATATTTTTTTCGTTAAATATAGTAGTAAAAAATTCTAGCAAAGTAATTTTATGAGCATATAGTAACATTGATATTTATTTGAAGCATTAATATACTGATAAGTATTCTGAGTCTAAATAATATATGCACCTCGAAATATATATTAAAAAATAAATTTATTAATGAATTCTCTTTTAATAATGAATGAACTTCCTTTACAAAAATATAATTTAGAAATAAGCTCTGATGACAAATATAGATTCAGAATGATGGATTTTCGCATTTGGTAAAAACCAGGTTTTTTTAGAATTAATTTTACAAATGAAAGAAAATTATATTTTCAATTCTTGAAAAATTTCTTTGATTCTTTCGATTTATTAGGCAATAAAAGTTAAATTTAAAGAAAACATTTTGTTTTATCATCAAGAATAATTTGTTTCTGCCAATAAATCTTTAATTTCTTGAAGAGCAACTAATAATTCATCACGTATTTTATAAAACCTTTAAAACATATTTGATTAGAATTATTAAGTGATGGAATTAATGAACTAATGATAGAATTTTTGAGATCTAGATAAAGCAGTTTCGGATTGTAAAACATTTGTGCTATTAGAATTGGTTGCCGAGCTTTTGATACTCTTTTCAATTAATGTTGCTTTGATAAATTCAATTCCTTTCGCTTGGCAATTTCAATAGACCATTAAATCTTTTCACTTAAATATGTTCTACATTTGTACTTTGAAATAAACCATCAATTCTGATCCGAACTTTAATCGAAATGATTTGATAGCAATCATTATTTGAATATCCAATTGTTTTAAAAAAATGATGTAAATAATTGTACACAAAAAAAACTTAATAAATAAACTTATTATATTTGAAAAAGTATAAAAATAAAATAATTGAAATTACCTTTGTCCATTTTCATACTGTAATTTCCGAATGCTGTTGTGTAGGAATTGGAGGAATTAGTATTTCAAGTATTGCATCCATGTTAATTTATAAGCCCAGATCGGGTTTTGTTCAATTTCTATTAATCTATATCTATAAATAGGGTGTTGTCATGCAAACTAAATACTCCATTTTTAATAAAGGTAAGAAGATAACTGCTTTTCCTGATGCTAATGCATATTTCACTTGTTTATTTTTTTTTTATGTTCGCAATTAGATAGTCTCGAATGATTATATTTCTCAATAAGAATAGACATAGAAGCTAACTGGTTAGAAAAAATTAAATCTTATGAATTTTTATTTTTTTTTTTGCACACATACTTCTAACAACGTGGAAGGTTGTGGATTCTTTTACTACACATATTGTCAGATTTTTGAAAGAAAACTATAATAATTATTCAAAAAATGTGTATCCTTTAAGAATTTTTAAAATGCTTTTGCTACTCAATTAAAATTCTAGACTATAATTTATAATTAATTCGATATTTTTTTATTTACAAAACTATATTTTAAATTTAAAAGAATTCAAATTATATACGCATATATATTGATTATAACGGAAACAAATTTCTTGAATGTCTTTATAGTTTGTCATCAAAAATATCTATTGTACAAACAATATAGTAATCACTTTTCTTTTTAACTTCAAGCAAATAATAAATATAAAGAATATCAATCAATCTATAATACATGGTACATATTTAGTGAAGATTATCTAATTAGAATTTCATAAATCGATATTTTTAATGAACCGCTAGATTTATCAAGATTATTATATGAAAACTGCTACGAGAAATAAGTTTGTTATAAAAGAAATTTCACCTTTCTTAAAGGTGAAAGCATGAATTTTTGTGTCAACCGATAAATTAATTATTATAAATAAAGTATATACCTTATTCACCCATTTTTTATTTTTTTCTTCACGCGCTAAATAAAAAAAATGCAGAATTGATCGTATTTTATCTTTTTGTCTTCTTGTGCCAAAAATCGTGAGCACTTCTTTGGAAGGCACCTCACATTGGGACACTTAATTACAAATTAAAATAAAATAAAATAAGTGCTCCACGCAGTATACACGGTAATGTCGCTATACAATAATTAATATCAGATATATGTGATCAAATAATAAAAGAAATTGTTCTTCGTTAATAGTTAATTCGTTTCGCGATAAATGGAAAGATATCTACATATAAGAACCATAATATCGTTCCGGAACAAGAATAAGAATATCACAAGAACTATCTTATGAAAGACACTCTCCATTAACATCATAAAAAGCAATGGTTCTGATTTAAATATATTCTTAGTTTCAAATGACAACGTCAACAAAATAAAGAGACATGTCTTTTTTCAACTATCAAAAAATTAATTTTTATATAATTGTGAAAAGTCGCTCCAAAATTCATTATATAAATCTTTCCGTTTCTAGCGAACATGAATTAAGCATAATTCAGTAGTAAAATATTTTATTTAGATGCCAACAATAACATATATTTGAAGTCTTGATAATATTGCACGCAAAATAGTTTTTAAGATAAATTAGCATCCTTAAATATATATTTTTTTACGGCTCATTAATTATTTAAGAAAATTAACTCCTACGATGAAATCCAATTTTGTTTTATTTTTTTTAACTTTCTCAATAACATATATTCTTTAAATTCTTTGGGAATCATAACCAAATCCAAGGCTTGAATATTAGAGAATAACATTTTTCTATTTGTTTTGAGTTTCTATTTCTTCATTGATACTATGGGTATTAACACTTGAAGTAGTTTATTCATTGGACTTTAATAATAAATTAGGATCTATAAATTTAAAAATTAAAATGTGTAATTGATCATTTGCTAAAATAAAACTCATGTAGTTAAAATTTTCTAAGAATATACCTGAAATTTTTCCAGATTTTATTTCTTCCAATAAATCATGCAATCCATGAAGTGTATTAATATATCGACTAATATAACATGATTGAGGATGTAACATACTTGAACATAAAAACAATTCAAATAATTCTTGCTTTTGAGATTTTGATGTATTTTTTTGATTTTCATCAGCAATTTTAAGTTGTCGCGTAACGTTATCATCCACTATATTATCATTGTGCTTTCCAAATAATTCCCAAAATAAATCAGTTAATTCAATAGCAGTTGGACGTTCAGAAGGATTATCATTCCAACATCGATACATCAAGTCTAAATACCATTCTGGAATCCAATTTAACATAAAATCAGGAACCTTTGGTCTTAAGCCATTACATATATCAATCATCAAATAAGTATCATGAGCTTGATCAGAAAATGGTCGTTGTGCGCTAACTATTTCATACATAATTCCACCAAAACTATAAATATCGCCTTCCCTTGTAAATTTATTTCCTGTTAATACCTCAGGTGGAATATATGGAATTAATCCAGAAATTTTGTTATTTTTGTTATTAGCATTCGAAACCAAATCATTTTCTAATTTACATGAATCCATATCTATTCTTAAGTCAGAATTGGTAAGATTAAGATTATTGTTTATCAAAATATTTCCACTATGAAGGTCACAATGAACTAAATTCTTTGCATGTAAGATTTCGATAACCTCTGCTATTGATGCTAATATGTAAATTTTTGATCGCCACCCTAAATTCAAGAAATTTTTGGTTAAAAAATTATGTAAGCCATCATCAAGTAAATCCGTAACAATAATATAGTTTTGTGTAGAAGGATTTTTTGAAATTCCAAAATAATTAGTAATAATTGCATAACCCTTAACAGTCATCAGATACTTAATGCGAAATATAATGAGATGCGGGTTAATAAATTACAAAATATTAATAACCTATATTCTAAAAATAAAAAACATACCACTTTAAAAAATTCAGTCATATCATATCTAGAATCTTTTATTTCTTTCAAAGCGACTTTATGACATATTAAATCATATTCCCAATCTTGTTTGATAAAATTCCAATCCCGTTTTATTCCATTTTCTAATCTGGCAGAATACACAGATCCATGACCACCATCTGCTATGCGATTGATATTTTGAAAATTATCATAAGGTATCCATTGTAACTTTTTGAGAATGTTATAAATTTGAGATTCTTGTATAATCTCATCGATATTTGCATTCCCACTAGCCCAATTTTTAAATTCTTGGATAAAATGTTCTTTAGTACACAAAGAACAACCTCCCCATGAAAAAATCAAATTTTGGTAATAAGAATAAGCGAGATCTTCCGAAGAATGGCCTGCTGGACAATACTTTATTTTTTCTATTTTTTCTATTTTTCGGGACATGGGAAAATAAAAGGTATATTCGTTATTGAATATTTTTTTAGTTCGAATCTATAAATAGAAATTCATTGTTTGATGTTAATCATTGCCTTTTCTGATTATATTTATTTGTGGCTGCTATTCATAATTTTGTGTTTAAAATATCAATTACTTCAGAATATCTAATAAGATGGTGCGAACGCAAAAATATAAAATTCTTCGTTATTTCATATCTCGAGATCTTTTCAGGGTAGAAGAATGGTACAAATTTTTACTATTATATTCCCAAATTTATTATAAGCAAATTTTTACTTTTTTTTTAGATGAATTTTTGTGTTAAGGTAATTGCTTATGTTTTTTTTGACACCAAAAAAAAAAAATAGATTATAAAATAAGTACCTTCAAGGTAAGATTTTTCTACTTTTGTTTGTTCTATTTAGCGCATGAAGAAAAATGGATGAAATAAGGTATAAACTTTATTTATTATAAATAGACAGCAGTGGGGTTGTGATCTACTGACTTTAAGGCGTGAAACCTCCTTTGGGTGTTTGGTCAGTCGGTTAAGTCAATCTTTATTCTTTATTGTAATGATGTATTACGTTTTAAATGAATAAACAGAAGATCTCACTTGTCATTTAAAATAAAAAATAAATAAATTGTATTTCGTTAAATAGAGCGATAAAAATTCTAGCAAAGTAATTTTTATAAACATTTATTTGAAGCATTATATAGACAAATTGATAAGCATGCTAAATTCGAGTCTAATAAATGTACGCACTCTCGAAATATTTTTTTTAAAAAATAAATTATCTTTATTAATAAATGAACAAACTATATTTTAGCAAATTGTTTCTAAAATAAAATAAAATAAAAAAAAAATGGGATAATATTAGTACTTACTTAGTAAATATTATTTTTTAGTATTACTTTATTTTAAATATTAAATATACTTAAATTTGTTTCAATATAAGGAGCGCCCAAGCAAAAAAGAGTTTCTGGTTAATTATTCGATTTTGAGAAAAATCGGATTTAAATTACGCAGTAACGAAAATTTACACTTTTTATAATGAGCGAGCGATAAATTTTTTATCTAAAATAATTTTAATACTTCTAATATAAAACATGTAAACTTAAATAACTTTGATGCACTTTCATAATCGAAATAAAAATTAATATTTAAAAAAATGCAACGGCTCTTTACAAAAAATGGTTAAAAAATATACTTGAAAAATAAGTTGAATATTTTATTTGATAAATTTTTTTAAGAAAGGAAATCATTTATGTAATACCGCTTTTTGTATTTCAAAACAATCCGTAATTATTATTGTCTTGTACTAATGCATGCATGCAAAACGGAATTTATTTAATCCGGTAATGTAATATTTTTTTTAAAAGAAATGAACGGAGGAACGAAGAAATGAAAGAATCAGAAGAGTAGGCATTTTGTTATATTAAATTTTATTTAAATCTATAATTTATTACTAATAATAATTTACATAAACTAATCAATTACAGCTTGTGAGTATTTAGATTCATAATTATTGAAACCAATATTTAATTTAATTCAATCATCATATTACAATTCTCCAATCAATTATTATCTAATCAATATAAATAGTTAGTGAGTATTTAGATTCATAATTATTGAAATCAATGTTTAAATTTAATTCAATATCATATACTAATAAACATAAATTATATTACAGTTCGTGAGTATTTAGATTCATAATTATTGAAGTCAATGTTTCAATTTAATTCAATATCATATAACAATTCTTTAATCAATAATAAACTAATCAATATAAATTATATTACAGTGAGTGAGTATTTTGATTCATAATTATTGAAATCAATGTTCAGTATCACATAACAATTCTCTAATCAATTATAAACTAATCAATACAAATTATATTACAGTTCGTGAGTATTTAGATTCATAATTATTGAAATCAATGTTTTAAATTAATTCAATATTATATAAGTAATTATCAATAATGGGTGTAGTGCCAGCCAATTTCAAAATGAATTTGATAAATGGACAAGCGAAGATAAAGAAATTGATAAATTTATCCAACAAATGCAACTAAAGGCAAATAGATATCGACAAATTATTGAGTGGATTCCATATGATAGACTTGAGAATGTCACATACCTTGATAAAGGAGGGTTTGGCACAGTATACAAAGCAAAATGGCTTGATGGACCTATTAATGGTTGGAATAATATTGTAAAAAATTGGAGTAGATTTGGAAAAAAAGATGTTTGCTTAAAATGCCATGATAATTCCACAAATCAAATTGATTTTTTGCAAGAGGTAAATATTTTAATTTTCATTATTATTTATATATAT
>CAJVPK010001361.1:0-11811 GCA_910592015.1 Diversispora eburnea
TATTATTATTATTATTATTATTATTATTATTATTATTATTATTATTATTATTATTATTATTATTATTATTATTATAGAACTGGAAATGAACTTACACCTTCAGCAAAATATGATTTTAAATTCAAAGATTATGCACCGTGGGTTTTCCGTCACCTTCGTGAATTCTTTAGTATCGATGCCGCAGATTATTTAGTTTCTTTAACAAGTAAATATATTTTATCCGAATTAAATTCACCCGGAAAGAGTGGAAGTTTCTTTTATTTTTCAAGAGATTATCGGTTTATCATTAAAACGATACATCATACTGAACATAAGTTCTTGCGTAAGATATTAAAGGAATATTATGAGGTATACTAATTATAAAATATAATATATATATAATCAAGTTTTTATTTATTTTTTTATATTCAAAATTTGAATTGTTTAATTTAAATTAATTTAAATTACTTTAAAATTATTGGGAATATAGCACGTGAAGAATAACCCGAATACACTCCTCTCTCGTTTCTACGGATTACATCGAGTTAAATTACCTCATGGACATAAAATTCATTTCGTAGTAATGAATAATATTTTCCCACCCCATCGAGATATTCATGAAATATATGATTTAAAAGGTTCAACCGTTGGTCGTGAATATAATGAACAACTTGCTGTAAATAACCCTCGGGCAGTTCTTAAAGATTTAAATTGGGTTAATCGCAATCGTTGTTTGGAATTTGGACCTGAAAAACAAAAGATTTTTGTTGAACAACTTAAAAAAGATGTTGCGGTAAAGACAATATATTTTAATAAT
This sequence comes from Diversispora eburnea, assembly GCA_910592015.1. Lineage (NCBI taxonomy): Eukaryota > Fungi > Glomeromycota > Glomeromycetes > Diversisporales > Diversisporaceae > Diversispora > Diversispora eburnea. The sequence continues at coordinate 797 of CAJVPK010001361.1, forward strand.
TTTAATAATTTTAATAATTTTAATAATTTTAATAATTTTAAATAATTTAAATTTTAATTAAATTTAATTAATTTTTAAATTATTTTAGCTACTTCAAAGATTGAAAATCATGGATTATAGTCTCTTAGTTGGTTTGCATGACACTTCTCGAGGGAATAAGGATAATATTCGTGAAACTTTCTTTGTTTTCCAAGTATGTAAAATATTTCATAATAATATATAATATATATATATAAATATAAAATAATAAATTATAATAATATATAATCTTGTTTTTGTTTTTTTTTTAGCCCAACACAAAGAAAATCGAACGTACGCCATCAACTCATAAACGAGAAAGTAAAGCCTCCAAATTACGTAAAGTAGTTGTTCAAGCGGATCCAGTTAAATTGGGACCTTCTTCTACCAAGCTTGTACTAGATCATAACAAGTAAGATGATCCTAAATTTATAAATTAAAATAATAGAAATAAAATAATTAATATGTATTTTTAATATTTAATTTATTATTTATTATTTTATTTATTATTTATTTATTTATAGCCGTCGTAATTGTATATTTTACATGGATGATGGTGGATTTGCTGGTACCGATGAAAATAACAATTTAACCAATTATATATATTATTTGGGAGTAATTGATATTTTGACACCTTACAATACTGTTAAAAAAATTGAGCACGCTTGGAAATCCGTCAATCATGATAAGGTATTTATATTTCTATATTTCTAATTATCTTTAATTTCGATTTCGACAAATTTTGATAAATTTTACCTATTTTAAATTTATAGAAAATGATATCAGCTGTACATCCTCGATGGTATGGCAAACGATTCTTAGATTTTATGATCAAGTCTATTAAACCTATTGAATCTATTGAATCTATTGAATCTATTGAATTTAATAACGTAAATAGCTCGAACAATTCAAACAATTCATCCACTTCATCATAATGGATATATAACTTTTGACTTTTTAATTTAAATATTATTATTATTATTTAAACTTGGTTACATTATTTTGACCAAGTATATATAGTTAGCATTTTTTAAAAAAAAAAAAAATTCTTCTCTCATTAAAAGACAATTTTCAAATATCTTTCATTATCTTTCAATATTATTATTTAAATTTTTTCTTTTTATTTGGTGTTTTTGGGATGAAGTGATGATGGTATAATGATATTATTATTATTATTATTATTATTATTATAGGACTTTACTAGATTTAGACTTTTTTTTTACCTAATTCACTTTTCCTATACACAATTTACGCTCTTTCCTTTTCTTTTCCTATCCTATCCTAACCGCCACCAATAAACAAGCAAACTTTACCCTCCTTTATTTTGCATATCATTTCAAATCCATTACATCCTTTCACTCATCTTTCCCTCATTTTTCTTTCATCTTTCTCTCATCTTTCTCTCATCTTTTCTCTCATCTTTTCTCTCATCTTTTCTCTCATCTTTTCTCTCATCTTTCTCTCTAGAAATTTCAACCTACCTTCATTTTTTACTTTCATTTGCCTTCTCCATTTTTACTAAATTTTACCCAATTTTTCTTTCATCTACCACCATCACCACTAACCACTTTTACCTAAAAACTACTATTACCTCATTTACCTCATTTACCTAAATCTCTTTATTATTATTTTTTGGTAACACAACACATTTTCAAAAAAATATCTGCAAAAAAAATATTTGCACAGAATGATTTTGGTAAATATGTATATTATACACTCAAATTTATTGTAGTTTTCTATCTTCATCATCATCATCATCATCATTTGGGGGGAGGGGGAAATGAGAAAGTGGGAATAAATTTATTTTATTATACTAGGAAGATTATTATTAATAATTAATTGATTATATGTATGTCTAGTATAAAATGCCCCATAACACACACCACAACAACCCAATAACAACAACTCTAACAACAAACAATAAAACACTTTAACCATTTAAGCATTATATAGAAAGAAATACTATTAACATTTTTTATTATTATTATTTTTATTAATAATATTTTTTTATTAATAATATTTTTTTTTTCTTTAGATGCCACCAGATGATAATAATAAGTAAATGTATTGAGAATCCGAAATCTCACAATTTGTATATATATATATATATATATATATATAAATATAAATATATATACGTATTTAAAATATCTTATTAAAGTAATTTTCGAAGAAAAAGAATAATCTTTTTTAACTATTTCTGTTTATTATTATATTATTATTATTGATGGTTCTCTATAAAAACCCCTCCAAAAAATGCATATATATTTGCAAAAATTTACAAAAAAAAATTCCTGTGATCGAAAAAAAAAAAGAAAAAAAAACAATGCACCACCAAGAATTACATATATATCTGTATATACAGTAAATGGATTCCCCTCCCCCCCTTAAAGTTTACAATTTACAATTTACAACACAAGCTATGCAAAAATGATTTCTAAATTTTTTGCATTTGTCATTTTATCAGAGTTTTGGTTTGGGTAATAATAATAATAATAATATTTATACACACATATATATTATTTATTTAAACTTTGAGAAACGGAATTTTCTACTATTTTTTTCTCTTTTATCATTAAAAAACAATTCTTTATATAACATTATATTATATCATACATGACATTTTATAATAAACATTATCAATTATCATTTATTTTTATTTTTTTAAAAAAAAGAGACGGAATATAGAATTTCTTTTCATCGGTTGTTATGATATATATCATAATAATTATTTTTTTAAAAAAACATTTGTAAAAAAAAAAATAAATAAATAACGAAACAAAGAAATAAATACACAACTTCAGTTTCTAATTTTTTTTAAAAAAATATAAATTTTATTCTACAAGAATTATTATCAAATTATTATTTAAAAGAAAAAAACAAATATTAATTACATCTATAAATTACGCATTTAGAATGAATTATTAATTTGATCAATTAATTATTTATTAAATTCCCGTAGAACCAAATCCTTTACTTCCACGAACTGTATCTTCGAGTTCTTCAACTTGAACGACTTCTGGAGTACAAATTCGTTCAAGAATAAGTTGAGCGATACGATCACCTTCGTGAACTATACATGTATATATTATTTAATATTAGTAATTCGTTAACTATATTTGTGTATGTAGATATATCAATATATTTTTTTGGTACCTTGATAGTCTTTGTCACCAAAGTTAAACAAAAGTACGGTAAGGCCTCCACGAAAATCGGCGTCAACAACTCCCGCTCCAACATCGATAAATTGTTTGACAGCTTATTTAAATTAATTATTATTATATTATTAAATGAATGAATTATTATTATTTATTTTTAATTAATAAAAAAAAAAATTATTTTTACCTAATCCACTCCTTGGAGCAACACGACCATAAGTTCCTGAAGGTATTCCAATTGATAAATCTGTAGGAATCACAGCTCTCCCTTTAGTAGGAACAATAATATTTGCAGCACTTTTTTTTAAAAAAAAAAATAAAAAAAAAAAAAAATAAATAAATAAATATATACATAAATACATATATATATCTACGCGTTAGAAGGCATAAAAGTATTAAAAATTTACATATTCAAATATTTAAAATATTATTATAATTTTTACCTATATAAATCATATCCAGCAGCCAAATCAGAACAACGAATTGGTAACTTGGCTTTAGAACTTAAACATTTAACACGTAAACAATTGAACCGTTCCGAAGTTAACATCGTATTATATACTGTATTATTATTGTTATTATATATAATCTTATTATGTCCTCCCGTATTACTTGTTTTACTAAGGTGAGGAGTAAAAGGTTGCTGTCGTTGTTCTTGTTCGTTGTTGTTGTCTTTTATATCTGAAGAAAATTCAGTTGCGTGGTGAAAGTCGGTTATAGGCATTTTGTTTTTATCGTTGTTTTGAGTTAAGATATTTAATATTGGATATTTGATATTTGAGATGATATTTTTTTTTTTCAAAGGTAATAACAATAAAGAGAAAAAATTGATATTAATCTTTTTCATTCCTTGAATTTATAGTGGTTTTGAATCACATGAAACTTTAAATAATTATTATTAAATGTTTACGCGATAAATATGTAAATAGTAAATAATAAACAATCTTTGTTTTCAAAATAATTAATTGATCTCCGACTTACTTGTATTGGAAATGTATGTATTATTTGTATTTTATTATTGTATTGTATTTAATTATTCCATAATTATTATTCCGTTATTATTAAAAGTCACTTTTAATTACTTTTTTTAATTATTTTTTTTAATTATTTTTTTTAATTATTTTTTTTTTTTTTTTAATAATAATTGTTTTAAATTATTTAACAATTGGTTTTATTTTCTTTCCAAATGCAAATCAAATAAATCAAATGCAATTTTTAAAATCCAAATATTACAAAAACGATTATAACAGATAAAGCAAACATACTATTCTTTGATATTAATTTATCACTAATTCTACTTCCTCCATTCTTTTTTGGTTTATCACTACTATTATTATCATTTCCTAATTCTTTATAAACATAAGTTACATTATTTATATCTGCTACTACAGAAAATACATTGACATTATTACCATTTTCATCAATAATTCCTTTATCATAAAAATCTACCAACACAAAATTTGGTATTCTAGAAAATGTAGTTTGACATTTTTCTATATGATCTTTAAGATTATTAGAATTAGTTGTATTAGCTGTACTAATTTGTGCGACTTCTACATCACTACCACCTATTACTACTGTATTATGAACGAAATGATTAATTAAATACATAGGACGTTGTAATCCTCCTTTTGGGCGATCGATTGTACAAGTAAAAGAATCTGGTGAGGAAACTTCGAATGGAGTTTCGAATACATATTCAAATTCTGATAATAACCTAATAAAATAATAATAATAATAACAATAATTAATAAATAATAATAATAATAATAATAAATAATAATAATAAAATAATAATTAATAAAATAATGGATTAATAAATTACCATGGAACACTAGAATCATATCCAGTATCAATAAAATTAATAAGTCGTTTATCGCTATCAATTAATGAAGATAAAGTAGGCCATTCAGTTGTACTTTCTGGTGTATAAGCATATTTTGTTAAATCTGCTTGATCGTAAGCATCTTTATATTCACTAGCAGTAATTTTATCAAAATTTTCCCAAAAAATTGTAATAACTTCATTCGGATTATTTTCTAAAAAGGTGGTAAAATTCTTTAAACCTTCTACGATACTATAAGCATCTAATAAACCACAACTGGTATGACATATTTCTAAAGTTTTATCCGTAGCATTTTTATAATGACCATCAAGTGAAAAAGCTCTCACTCCATCTTTTAATTGAGTTGGAATATCGAAAACTTGATTAGCCGCAGCTTGACTTCCTGATGCATATGAATTATGAGTTCCCACAAATGTTATAGATGAATAATTTCGATTACAAAATTCTGAATATCCATTACACTTTCTTGAATCATTATTATCCGTACTATTGGTATTTTCATTGTTGAGAGGAGCTTGATGAGTGATAATAACTGAAAATGAAATTATTAATACAGAGACTATAATTATTGAGACTTTCATATTTAAATTATTGTTTTTTTTTAAAAAAATATATGATAATGATGATGATGATGATGATGTAAAGTTTTTTTTTTTAAAATAATATAACTGTTTGTATATTTTTTGTATATTTTGTATATTTTGCGTATGTTGTATATGTTATATTATGTTATATGTGTTGTATATGTTGTAAATGTTATTAGATATTTTATAAATTTTCTATATATTTCTTTTTTAAATCTTTAAAAAATAATATTCGTTTTTTTTAATGTAAAAAAAAAGGATATTTTCTAAATACTGAAAATTGGGAGTTTTGAGTTTATTTATCTTATCTAATATTTTATTTATAGAAGGAAATATAACGATTGTTAAGGAAAGAAATTAAATTACAACCGTTCAACAGTTGAATAATTTTTTTGAAGATTTAAGGAAATGTTAATCCGTGAAGTGGTGGTCAAAAGAAGGAAAAATATTTATTAATGAAAAAAGGAGATGATTTCTTTTATACGTTTAATCACTTATTCCATATTGGTCCTATTTATTTTTTTGTTTATTTTTAAATTTATTAAATCAAATTAGTTGAAACCTAAAAGAATAACAATTCCGGAGTTTCGGTTTCAATTCTTTTAATAGTTTGACAAAAAAGCTTTGTTTCTATGAATAGATATTTCATTCAAATACAATACATAATCAATTTACTATCTATATCATATTTTTATTAAATAAAAAAAAGTTTATTAATAGTAAATTCGACGAAAATATGTACCAGCAAACCAAAAGATTGATTAATTATACGCATATTTTTCTTTTTGAAGTTGATTTAATTTCATACAGATAACGAATTAAGCTTTGATAATTAAATATGTACATATGTTGTATAACGTATCATATAAAAACGTATAAATAACGTGTAATATTATGATCAGATCAACATTTCCTATCCATCCAGAAAACTCCTTAAACAGGTAATGAAGAATATGAATTCATATTTAATATATTGAGGAAATAAAGGGAAAATGATGAGATTATTTTAATTTAAGAAATACAATAAACGTAAAAACGTTTTGAATTATGTTACAAATTTCAGGGGTAAAGTAATGTGTGTCGAAATATAAAAAGATAAAATAACAACTGTCCTACGCTCACATTAAATTTATCTTTAAAAATGACGATTATGAAATTTTTAAATTGTTGAGAGAATCAGATCATAGATTTTTTAGAATGAATACTTTAGAGAAGGCGGAATCTCAACAAAACTACTTTACTCCGTCTTACAATATACTATTCTTTATTTAAGTCGTCGACAAAGGATTTATCTGTACCAATATTAATTTTATTTATTTTTATCCTTCAAATAATATTTAAACTCATTTAGCTTTGAAAATTATTTTATACAAGTTTACATTGGTAATATCAAGTGGAAGTAATTTGATTTCACTATATATCAATGTCCTTGCAGATTCGTCACCAATTACATTAATAGCCTTGTAATTTCAAAAAAAAATAGTATTTGATTGAATTTTTTTTTTTTGGTCATGAGTTATAGTAAATATGATATTTTGATAACAAAATATTGATTATTAACAATATTAGTTTTGTATAATGTGATATTTTTTAAAAAAACATGAAAAATTGATTCTTGTTAAAGCTTCTTCTTTCTATTGCATTGTCTTATTTCGTTACTAATTATCTTTCAAATTATTATCATATGTTGTTTTTTTTAAAATATAGATTTTTGTCAATATATTTTAACATTTGCAAGTGACATTAATTGTAAAGACTAGAATTTCTTAAACTAACAGAATAAAATAACACTAATATAATATGCAGTATTATATAACAAATATAAATAATTAAGAAATAATATTTTAAATTTAATATGAATACATTCAGAATAATTAATGATAGCTTAAATAATATATTTAATAGTTATGTAATATTAACTATTATCACATACTATTAAATAACAAACAATTATTATATATATTATCAATTAATAGTAAATATAATTAGCAAATAATATGGTAAAAATGTACAGTAAGGTACAGTAGTAACACAGTAATAAAAGTCATTAAAAATTAATATAAAAAGAGAAAGAATTTATCTCACTCCCCTTAGTTACAATCTTATAATTTTGAATTTTGATAATTTGTAACTTATCTGAAATTAATAAATTTAATTTTATAATTTGTAACTCCAAGATAAAAACTTATAAAAATTACTCTATAATTGAATTAATAAAAAAATAATATTGGAAATATGAAATAAAAATTATAAAAATAATTATTAAATATAAAAATATAATAGTTAATAAGGAAATATTGGATATACAGTATAATTATATAATATTATTATTCTTGAATTAATAAACTTAATTACAAACTATTATCATAAAATCTAGAATTGAAATAATATTTAACTATAATAAAACTAAAAAATAACTAATGAACAAATATTAATACTAAATGTAATTATAAACTTGAAAGATATTGAAATAAATTAAATAAAAGGTCTGATTTTCTTTCTAAAATAATTAAATCAGTGATATTTCTAAGACAACTAAATAACAGTCTTACCTTTGAGAAAAGACTATAAATTTCTTAAAAGAACTGTTAAGTTACTTTACTGACTTGTTCACAGGAGAGTTAGAAACTATTAATAATGCTGGTATCTGAAAGATTATACAGAATTTCAATTTACTTCAAATAGTAAACAAGATATTTTAGAAATATTTATTAAAGTTTTTAAAAGAATTAATGAATCTAATACAAATAGAAAAAAAAAGTAAAAAATTCATAATAATATTAAAATAGTTTTTTAAACAAAAAAGATTTTTGACTTTTCTAAAGATTTAAATAGAGAATTTGTTGAAATAAATAATTTATGACTTTTGTATAATCAGGTTTATCATATTTATTGTAAATATTAATTATATTAATCTATAATTTTATAGAGACATTTTGAGAGATCATTTGAAAATAATAATAGTGAACTGTTAATAAAGTCTAGTAATTTTCAAGTACTAAATTTCTTATTATGTTTTAAAAAAAAACTACAAAATTAAAAAGAAAGTATGAAATGGATACAATTATCTAAATCAAATATTTCAACAGTATTAATAAAAAATAATATTATAAATAGAAATATAATTTCAGATTAAATCTATAATTTTCCTTTTAATTCTAAAGATTTTATAAAGTAAAACAAATTATTTTATCTATTAAAATTTATTTATCAAAAATGAAAAAATGATAATATATATTTTCACAATTATGTTGATCTTGTGATTAAGTTATTTTTTTCAGAAGGCAAAAAATAACTATAAATTAATACATGTTTAAAATAAAGTTTATATAGTATAAAATATATTTGTCAAAATTAATTTAATTAAAACATTATAATAAACATAATATGACATAATAATTTTGACAACTATAATGTAATTATTTTAACTAATGTAATTATTTAACAAATGTAATTAATTATAACTGACATAATTAATGTAATTAACTATAATTGATATAATTAATTATAACTATTGTAATTAATTTATTAAATATAATTAGTTTAAATAAATCAATTTTTTCTTTTAACAATTATTTTATAAATTATAAATCAAAAATAATTCATTATTTTTATTACATATAAACTTTTTATTTTAATAATTAAATTTCAAAAATAATATTAAGAAATTTTAAAAATAAGAATAAATTTTATTTGATTTATTTTTATATCTTCACTTATAACTATCACACTCTGTTACCTTTTATTTTTGTTTTTATAATCCTTCTTTTATCTATTATCACCTTCTTTATTATTATTTTTACTCTTTTTTATTAATGATTTTAATATTTACTTTTACTTATATCTGTCTTACTCTTACTTTAATTTTAGCTTTTTTACTTAGAGATTTCTATAAGCAAATTGAATATCTAAGTAAAAACATATAATTTTTAAAAAAAATTTTATTCAATTTTATCTAATTTTATTTGATTTGAAATATAAATTAGATAAAATAGATTTGATTATTATAGCTAATTTCAATTAAGTTTTTATTTAAATTAATATTTGATCTAGATAAAATAGGATTAATTATTATTATAATATTTAAATTTTAAACTAAATAAAATAGAATTTAATTATATTTATCAAGAAATTTTAGAAGACAAAAATTTGTACAAATTTTTATTATCTACAAAATTTACAAAAGTTTTGTTTTTTTTTGACTTTACTTGTAATTTATAAGACATAAAATAATTTTTATTAAAATATTTTTAATATAAATAAAATAATCTTGTTGTTGGTTACAAAATAATATATATTTTATTCCTATAGTATCAATATTTATAAAATTATTTTAGTTTAAAGAAAATGTCTGTGAAAAATTATACATACAGATTTTCATATAATTTCACATAATTTTTTACAAATGTTTTATTTAAACTGGAATAAATCTACAAATATCAATGATATTTGAATGAAACATATATTATTTTGTAATCAAGAACAAGGCTATTTTATCTATATTAGAAATATTTTAGTAAAAAATCACTTTACATTTTATAAATTATAAGTAAATTCAAAAAAATATATAAATTTCTGAAATTTTTATTTTTTTAACTTTGTTTATAATTTGTAAAGTATATAGTGATTTTTTATTAAAGTATTTCTAATATAGAAAGAAAAATATTATTTTTTGACTATAAAATTATATATGTCTTATCTAGATAGTATTAATATTTACAGATTTATTTTAATTTAAAGAAAAACCACTGGTCGAAAATAGATAAAACATACACATATTGGATACCCGATATGTGCATGGTGTGTCCCTAATATCGGGCATATATCGGATACCTGATATGTGTAGAAAATATTTTTTTATACTTATCAGGTACCCAATATATATATAAAATATTTTCTACACATATCGGGTATCCGATATATGCCCGATATTAGGGACGCACCATGCACATATCGAGTACCTGATATGTGTATGTTTTATCAATTTTTGACCAGTGAACATTTGTAAAAAATTATATGAAAATTTGTACACACAATTTTTTACAGATATTTTTCTTTAAACTAAAATAACTTTGCAAATATTGATATTACAGGAATGAAACATATATCATTTTGTAATTAACAATAAGATCATTCTATTTATCTTAAAAATATATTAGTAAAAAATTGTTTTATATTATTCAAATAGTAAACAAAGTTAAAAATTAAAAAAAAAATACTAAAAATAAAAATATTACATGGATGATCTGATTTTGAAAGTTTAAATCAGATTATTGGTAATATCCAGATGAAACTGAATTATATAAATCTAATTTTAATTCCTAATCTTAAAGATTAAAATATATATAGTAACTATTATTCTAAAATCTATTGTTTAAGTTCTAAAATTTTTTAAAAACAAAAAACTTT
>CAJVPK010001362.1:0-11771 GCA_910592015.1 Diversispora eburnea
GAAAGGTGAGGAGAGGAAAGGTAAAGGGAGGAAAGGAAAGGTAAAGGCAAGAGACATAAGTTTTATTTATTTTTTTTAAAAAAAAAAAGAAAAAAAAACTTACCTTTAACCATACATTCGTAAAGTTGATTTTGATAATTTCGACTTCCACAAGTATTTTCACGAACCAGCGAAAGGTGAGGAGAAGAAAGCAAGAGACAAGGTAAGTATAAGTTTAATTTATTTTTTAAAAAAAAAACAAAAAAAAAGAAAAAAAAACTCACCTTTAATCGTACGTCTGTGAAGTCGATTTCAACGATTTTGATCCCACAAGTATTCTCACGAACCAGTGAAAGGTGAGGAGAGAAAAAGTAAAGGGAGGAAGGAAAGGTAAAGACAAGATAAGTATAAGTTTTATTTATTTTTCTTAAAAAAAAAAAAAAAAAAAAGAAAAATTTTTAAAAAACTGATGATCAAGTTACACAAGAATTACAAATTTTTATTATAATTCTATTTATTGAATTTATGATTTTTTAAAATATCGGATACCGGAAATTCAATATTAATAACAATATCAAGTACCAGACAGAGAAATATTATTTATTATCCACAATATAAAAACTATAAATATTGGATATCTAATATATATTTGATATTTTTGATTTTGACCTGTGTGCCTAATATATATTTAACAAATCATGTACATGATATATATTATAAAAATTAGACACCAGAATAAATATTAGTTATATTTAATATACTTATCGGGGGTATAAAAATTTTTTAAAAAAATTAAAAAATATATTGGGTGCCTAATTTTTATTAGGTGACCGATAGATCTTTGACATATTTATATTACACCTATCGGGAACATATCAGTTGCTTATTGGTTACCTATCAGCCATCTCGATAACTACCTAATTGACCTCCGATATATACTCGAAATACAAATTTCGACCTGTGTTATGTTTATATAATTAAATATTATGTGAACACGTGATCTTGTATTACTATTTCGTGACTACTTAATGTGTGTTACAAATTATAAATATTTATTAAAAATTATTAAAATGTTACTATTTATTACATGGGTTAATATTCACTAATTAAATTTTAAATATTATTTTAAAGGTTATTATTAATTATTACAGGTGTTTTTAATATCATTATATTTTCATTCTGTAACAGTTCTCCCACACTTAAATAAAATATTCTCATTTTGATATATAGTTATTCTCCAACTTTGTATATTCACATTTTTAATTTTTTGTGCTTTAGTAATCCTCCCTAAATTATTAAATTCAGCATCTTCTATTTTGTCTATGTTTATTCTTATTACTGCAGTGGTTTTTATTTCTTTCTTCAAATGTTTATTTTCAATTTGACTTCTCAATGTATATAATTCTTCTATATGATATACAAATATGTCACTGTTTGCTGTTTCAGTCATTATTTCAGTATTACCCTTTTTCCCTCTATATATAATAAATCTTATTGTATTAGGTCTAGAAAATAATAATCCTTTCATTTCATTTACTACACTATTTCTAATCTTTTTGTTATTTTACATTGCGCTATTCGTTATAATGTTTAATCATGAATTACTATTTCTCCAAATAAATCTACTCCTCCATCTCCTATAATTTTTTTTAGTTTTATCTTCTCTTCATTTTCTTCTAAAAGATAAACTTTTGTCATTATAATTATCATATTCTAAGCTTTTAATATTTGTGCTGCTTTTTCTTCCAAGCTGTCTCCTTTAATTCTATTGTTCTGAATTTTAAATATTTCTTTCATCTATGTTTTAATTACTTTTACTATATCCAGGTTAGTAATCTCTTCTTCTATTTTTCTCTTCTTTTGAGATAACATTTTATTTGTAGTATTTTCTAATTTGGAAATATATTTCTTTTTTTATTAATAATATTGGTTATAAAACTATTAATTTCATCTTTTGAAATAAGGATTTCTTTAGTAATTACTTTTACATTTAGGTATATCTTAATAGCATTTTCTTGATATGTTTCTACTAAAGTTTGAAAATATTTTATATCTTCTTCTCCAGGTCTTCCTCTGAATCTTAGTTTTTTTATAGTTTCTTCAATTGAAGTATTTCACAAAATTATTAATGTTTCTCTTAATAATCCTTCCCATTGTTTATAGTTTTTACAAATTTTCTTTTTATCTTCTTCTTCAAAATATTCTTCCTTTTTCATTATTTTCATAAAGAATTTTGTTGACATTAAGTTTTGGTTCATCAATATTATATTTGGTTTTTCTTCATGTGTCATACAAATATAAATTTGAGTTATCCAATTATCTCTTATCCATTTTTCCTATTCTATAGTTTCTTTTCAGAATTGTTCTCTATCTAATTCTTGTTTCCTAAATTTTTTCAGGTTTTCACCATATTTCTTTAATCCTCCAAAAGAGTTTTTGATAATAAAAGATTTATTTAGTATTTTTACTCTCAATCCTTTTCTTTCTAAATATTCTTTACACTTTTTTACTAAAGTAGTTTTTCCTACTTCACATGTTCCATCAATTCCTATTATTAAAGTTTCTATTTATTGTTTTTCAGTTAATATATCTTGAACTGATTAAATGATAGGTTCCTTCAATACTAATTTAATATTTCTTAACTTCTAGTCTGTTATTTTCCATGGTTCCATTAGTTTTGGTATTTCGTTTGTAATTGTTTTGAAACAGTAAACTATTCTTCATTCATTTTCTTTTTGGTAATGTTCTGTACTCCAATATTTTAGGTCACTCATTTCAATTTTTATTCCAGTTTCTTCAAGTATTTCTTTTTGAGCTACATGTCATCTTGTTAAATCTGTTTCTTCAATATGTTCTCCAGGTATTTGCCAGTATTCATAAAATTCTTTTATATAATTCTTCCTTTTGCTAACTTAGATCTTCCAGGAGTTAGGTTCATATAGAATTATTATGATATATTCAATTATTTTTAGTTCATTAATTGTTGCTATAATTATTTTTCTGCTTCTTGACCAAGTGAGATATCCAGGATTTTTATAAGTTTTTCAGGACTTTCACCATATGTGTTACTATTCAACGTGGTACTAATCTTTAATTAGTATTCATTTTAACTCTTCAACATATAAATTATTATTAATTATTTTATCAAATTTTTTCATTATTTCATTAAATTCTTTATCATTAATTGTTACTTTTTTTTCTCTATTTTTCTCCAGCTTCTTATATTCTTCAAATAAGTTTTTATATTCTTTTAGATCTTCATTTAATTTTCTACTAATTTCTTTTTCATTTTCATACATTGTTTTATAATACCAAATTATACTTGCTGTACAGTATTCATAATGTCCTTCCAATTCTTTACATCCTTCACAATGAAATAGTAAGGTTTCTTTCTCCCAAGTTAGTTTCATGGTTACCTCATATTTCTCTATTTGTTGAGCAAGAATTTCTACTTTCTTTTTTTCTAAAGATAATTTTTTTCATAATTTCTGTTATTCTTTCTGTTTATTTTCTACTTGTTTTTTAAGGTCTTTATTGATTTTCTTTATTTGTTCCAGTTGTTGTATTAGTTCTTTATTTTCTTTTCTAGATTGTTATTGAAATTCAGTTTCTTCAGTTTTTTTATTTTTTATTTTACATTCTTCTTCCAGAAAGTTATTTTTAAAATTTCTTTGATTTCTCTTTCCTGTTGTTCTTGTAATTCTTTCTCTTGTTTTTTTTTTAACTCTTTCTCCTGTTGTTCTCATAATTCTCTTTCTTCTTTGTCTCTGCAAATACTATTCTTTTGTATCCTTCTATTAATTTTATTTTCTTTTTAAATTCTATTATATTAATTACTAACTTTTCCCAGTATTCATTTCCAGTTATTTTCAATTCATTTTTACATTTTGAACATTTTGTGTATTTGTCAAAGGTATACTGTTTGTGTTTTCAACAGTATAAGTGTTCACAATATATATATTCTGTATAGTACATACATTGTTCCCATTTACATTTTTCTCCAACAAAAGATCTCACTTCCCAAAATACTTTAGGTCCACATTTACAAAAGTTTGTTTGGTGTTTGTGTTCTGCACAATATTTACTCATTGTTCTATAGCAGGTACATATTGAGTATTCAATTCCTGCTTCATCATATTCTACTGCTCTATAAGGACAACATTTTTGATCATGGATCATAGTTATGTTGACATTATCTCTTCATCTTTCAGTTTTTTATGATCAAAATATTAACACATTGGTGTGCAATATTCACTTCGTACTACTTCTTCATGTTCTCTCCAACTGATATATTTGGTCTTCTTTTTTTTATCAAAATTTGTCTTTCTCATAATTTCTTTTTTAGAGTCCTTAATCTAGTTAATTTCTTCTCTACTTGATTCTCCTCTTTAATTATAATTACTTCTTTCTGAATTATAAGTTGGTCCATCAGCATAAACATTCTTTTTTATTTCAGGAAGATTTACTTTTGTCCTTTTTACTATTCTTGATTTAGCACTTTGTGTTCTTTCCCTTTTTTCTATTTGAGATCTTCTTAATTCATACAATTCTTTTCTTTCAGAGGTATGTTTTTACCTTTCTTTTGGTATCCTCTACCACTGGTCGAAAATTGATAAAACATATACATATTAGATATCCGATATATACATGGTACGTCCTTAATATCGGGTGTATATCGGGTACCCGATAGGTGTAGAAAATATTTTTTTACACTTATCGGGTACCCGATATATATATAAAATATTTTCTACACTTATCGGGTACCCGATATGTGTATGTTTTATCGATTTTTGACCAGTGTATATCTTTCATGCCATTTGTTATTAATATTAAAAGGTAAGAGATTTCTCAATTTGATTGCTCTTTTACAAAAGTAACAATAAGTATTCATTCTCCAATCAGGATCTCCTTTTTTTTTTTGTCTTAAAGACATTTCGTATACAGATGTTCTTCTACATCCAAATTCTTTTAGATAGTTTCTTCTATATCTTGAATTGTCACAGTACTTATCAATATTAGTTGTTCGAGAGTGAAGAGTTGAGCTTTCTTCACATCTGTTGTAGGGTTCAGAAGTATACTATTTTAAGTTATAATTTGAGAATTCTAATCTCCTTTTGTAATTTATAATTTTTGCTCTTTAATTTTAAGGTTTCTTTTAATAAGGATTTATTTAGGTTTTTTAATTTATTATTTTCTGAATGAGTTTTCCTAAAGATTTGATTTTTGTTTTTAGGTCTTTTGTTTTTTAGGGATTTCTTTATTGAAGATAAGTTTTCATCTTGATCAAATTCCCATCCTTTTTATAATTCTCCTTTTGTTTATCTTGATATTCTTGTGTTGTAATTTGTTATCATTTGTTTTGATCAACTGTTCTTTGTTATCCTTTATCTTTTATTTATTATTTGTTACTTTAATTAAATTATTTTTACTATATGTTTTATCTTTTTTCTTATTTGCTTTTTAAATTCTTATCAATAGTTCCCATGATTCTCTACTCCTGAATAATTTTAATTTATCAGAATGTATTGGTTCTTTTAAATTTTCAAATTTGTTTGACAAGATATAACTTCCTTTATCTAATCTTTTCTCAACTGTGAATGGTTCTTTCTATTTCTTATCAAGTTTGCCTGACCACTGTTTATCTAATCTTGAGTCATACAGTAATACTTTATCTCCTTTCTGATAACAAATTTTCTTTTTCATTTTCTTATCCTTATGTTGTTTTTGTGACTTTTCTTGAGATAATCTAATTAGTTCTCTAGCCTTTTGTTGATGTTGTGGTAACATTTCTTCTGTCTCATATATCTTTTTTAGTATTGAATTTTTCAAACTTATCTCTTCATTATCTTCTTCTTTGTTTTTCAATTCCAGAGGTAATACAGGATTACGTTCATAATTTAAGTAGAATGGAGTATATTTAGTTGTATTATATTTGGCTATTCTGTAGACAAATAATATAAAAGGTATGTGTAAATTCCAATTAAATATATCATTTGTTTTTAACATAGTTGTCAGTGTTCTGTTAAATCTTTTTATTAATCCATTTGTTTGAGAATGATAAGGTGATGATAATCTATGTTGAATTTCAAATTTGTCACATAATTTTTTTATCATCTTATTTTTAAAATGACTTTCTTGATCAGTTAGTATTATCTTTGATACTCCATATCTACAAATTATTTTTTCAAATATAAAATTGACTATATTTTTTACAGTTGCTTTATCTAGTGCTCTCATTTCTACCTATTTAATAAGATATTCAATTACTACTACCATATATTTATTTTTATTTCTTGTTTCTGGTAATGATCCTACTATATCTATTCCTATTTTTTCAAATGGTTGTTTTACTTCCATTGAATGTAGTGGTTCATTTCTTTCAGGTTTTCCAAATCTTTGACAAGTGTTACATGTTCTGATATATTCTTTAATATTGTCATGCATTTGATTCTAATAATATTTTTCTTTTATTTTGTTGTATGTTGTTTCTATTCCTAAATGTCCTGCTGTAAGTTGGTCATACATCATTTTCATTAATGTTTCAAATTCTGATCGTCTTAATACTTTCAGTAGTTCATGATTCCATTTTCTTGATTTTTTGTATAACTGTTCATTAATAATTTGATAATACTTTGCTTTGTTAATTAGTTGTTGCTTTTCCTTATTCTTTAAGTTTTATTGATTCTTTTCTCTTTTAAGTACAGGATTATTTGTTGATATAATTCTTCATCCATCTATAATCTTGATAAGGTATCTGCATTCATGTTTATTTTTTCAGATCTGTATTTTATCTTAAAATCAAAAGGCAAAACTTTTACTATCCATTTTACTATTCTGTTTTTTATTTCCTTTATATTGTTTTTCTTTAGATATTGCATTGCTATATAATCTGTTAATAATACAAAATATTTATATCCTAAATAATAATGAATTTTTCTATTGCCCATACTGCTGTATTTAGTTCTAATTCTGTTGGATTGTAATTTTTCTTGGGTTCTCCTATACTTTGGCTTATATATGATACTACATATTTTTTCCCTTCATTATCTATTTGTGCTAATACTACTCCAAATCCTTTTGCGGATCTATCTGTCATTAAATAGAATATTCTATTGAAATCCAGATGTCTTAATATTGATGCTGTTATTAAAACTTGTTTTAGTATGTTAAATGTTTCTTCTTGTTTCTCAGTTCAAATGAAGGGTTCATTTTTCTTGATTAATTGATTCATTGATCTGACTATTTGTGCAAAATTTTTAATAAACTTCCTATAGTATGATACAAGTTCTAAGAAACTTAAGTTGTAGGTCTTGAGAAATCTTTTACTTTTTCTATCTTTTTGAGATCTGATTTTATTTCATCCTTTCCTACTACATGTCCTAAAAATGTAAGTTCTGTTTTTAGAAATTCACATTTACTTGGTTTTATTTTCAATCCTACTACTTTAATTCTTTTAAATACTTCTTTCAGTTTTTCTAAATGTTCTTCAAATATTTTTGAATAAATTATTATATCATCCAGGTATACCATTACTCCATTATTTATCATTCCATTTAATACTGTATTCATTAATCTTTGAAAAGTGACTGGTGCATTAATTAATCCAAAAGGCATTATTGCGAATTCATATATTCATTGTTTTGTAACAAATACTGTCTTTTGTTGATCTTTTGGTTCCATTTCTACTTGCTAATAATCACTTGCTAAATTCAGAGTAGTAAACTATTGTGCTTCTCCTAATGTTCTCAACATATCATCTATTTGTGATATAAGGTGAGTATCTTTTTTAGTTACACTATTTAATTTTTTATAATCTACACAAAATCTAAGTTTTCTATCCTTTTTCTTTACTAGTACTACTGGTGAAATCCAGGGGCTGTATGATTTCTTTATTATTCCATCTTTTAATAATCGTTGTATTTCTTCTTCAATGTATTTTTGATTTGCAGGATTTGTCCTATAATATTGTTGTCTAATTGATTTAACATTTTCTTCTATTTCTATCTCATGTTTAATAATATTAGTTCTTCCTAATTGATGTATTTCTTCTGCAAATATTTCTTCATATTGTTTTATTAATTTAATGAAATCCTCTTTTTGTTCTTGTTTTAATTTTCCTACTTTAAACTCTTCAGGTTTTACTATATATTTATCTGATGATAATTCTCTTATTTCTAGTTTCTCTTTCAAATCACTTTCTTCATCATCTATCTCATCCGGGTGTGATCAATTCTGTTTCAGTTTATGATTTCCTTGAAAAAGAACTTGTTCTTCTTCATCATCACTTTCATAATCATCATCACTTTCATAATTACCTTCTGCTTGTTTATATGTTACTGTAGTTTTGATACTCTGATTTCTCCAATTAAGAGGTAATTCTTAATTTTTCCAGTCATAACTAGTTCGTGCTTTCATCATTCAATCATTACCTAATAATATATGGTATACCTCAGTTTTCATTACTTCTACATTAATTGATATTGTTTTTCCTTCAATTTCAATAGGGAAATCTCTAATTCTTCCTAAAGATTCATTCTTTTCTCTATTCGCTAATATAATTTTACAATTGGTTACTTCTTTTATATCATATTGTAATTGTTCCATGGTGTTTTTTGAAATTATGCTAGTGGCTGCTTTACTATCAATAGTAGCTGGTACTCTAAATCTATTCACTATTACTTCACATTTCAGGATAGTTATTTTTGTATTATTATTTTGACTTGCTAATTTTGCAACAGTTTCTTTTGGTATTTATAATGCTTCTTTCAATTTCTTTCTTTCTTGAAAACTAATTTTTAATGATTATGATAATGTAATTTCTAATTTTTGTTCTTGTGATTTCTTTATTAAGTTAAATTTGAATCCTTTTAATAATTCTGGTTGTTTCCTTGCTTTAAATAGCTTTTCAGGAGATTTTATTATTTTTTTTTTATTTGATATCCATTCCATTGGTTTTGATCCAAAGTTTTTGTTCTCTCTCCTTTTTCTTTTCGGATTAGTTCTATAATCATAAATTAATTCTGGTTCTACAGGTTCTTTTATCTTTAAATTTATAAAACTATCAAATCTTTCATTTAACAGTGTCATAATTTCTTCTGTTTCTTTATTAGTATTATACTCATCAACTTCTTCAATACTTATAAAATTAGTAGGAGTGTTATTTTAATTATTATTATTTTGATTTTGATTCCTGTTGTTGTATTAATTTCTGTTATTATATTGATTATTATTCCTTCTTCTATTTTCTCTTTAATTTGTTCTATTTTTTTGGTAATTATTATTTGTATTATTGTTTTGATAATTATTTCTATTAAAATTATTGTTATTATTGTTGTATCCATAATTATCATTGTTATTTCTCCTTAAACTTCTGTAATCCTTTTTAAAGTGACTTTTCTTTCCACAATTGTAGCATTCGATACTATTATTTTGAGGTCTTTCAATTTTTGCTATTTTAATTTTCAATTCTTCAAATTGTTTTACTAACTGTTCCATAGGATCTTCTTTTGGTTCTTCTTTCTTTTCAGTAGTTTTCTTTACAGGTGTTTCTTCATCACTGGAAAATTCTTCTTCAAAGATTACTTTCTTCTTCTTCTTGTTAATTTTTCTTTTATATTTTACTTCATCTCCTGGTTCTATTCTTTTTCTAAATCTTCAGCTACTTCATATTTTTGAATTAAATCAACTATTCCTTTCACACTATCAGGATCATGTAAGCTTACTATTGAGAGTAATCCTTTTCTTAATCCTTTAATAAAATAAAACATCTTTTGTTCTTCTTCCATTTCTTTTAATTTTTTTATAATCTTCTTGAATCTTGCATGATATCTTTTAACAGCTTCTCCAGATTTTTGTTTTAATTTTTCTAATTAATTTCTTCATTTATTTTTTCATCTTTGATTACAGAATGTTTTTCTGAAGAAGGTTTTTAATTCTTCCAAGGTAGGATATTGGTTGTTCTCTTTTCCTTTTACATATGTTTCTTGATACCATTCTTCAACTCCTTCTTCCAATAATCCATACAATTTTTCTTTTGTTCTTTCATCATTCCATTGATTAATAATTACTACTTTATCAAATTCTTTTAACCATTCTTTAAGGTCTTGAGTTCCATCTCCATTAAATCTTTAAAGTTTAAATAATAAAAGATTCATTTTTGTAGTGTTATCTTCTAGTTCTTCTTGTTCTCTATCTTCTTCTCCTTCACTTGAAATATTATCTTCAGGATCAAATATATTGTGGTCTTCTTGATTATTTTCTTCTACTAGATCTTCCAAGTTTTAATGTTCTATTTCGTCTTCTTCTGTTATTATTTTTAACTGTTGTTTGAAGTTATTACTTCTTGATCTTGTTACTCTCCTCAATCCTTCAGTTATTTCTTCTTGGATACTTATTATTTCTCTCTTTAATTCTTCAAATTCTTTTTTACTTATTTCTGAATTTGGATATAATTCTACAAGGGAGTTTTCTCTAGTTGTTTCGTAACTTGGATTAACAGAAAAAGATATTGGTGAAGTAGTTTGAGAACTTTCTCTTCTCTGTATATTCCAATTAGTATTTTCTAATTTCTGATTGATATTTAGATGTGGTGTTTCTTTTCTGTATAGTTGGTTTTTCTTTCTGTATGTTAGTTTTTATTATTTTTCTTTTTCTTTTCAACTTTAAAAAATACTCTGTCATTTTGCTATCCCTTTTATAAGTTTTTCTCTGTTGATCTTTTTGTAATCCTTTGAGAATTTCTTATTTGTCACATCCTCATAAATGTAACTAATCTTCTGTTGTGAATCAATTTTAGAATATTCTTAAGTTGAGTACACTGTATCACATACTATTAGATATTAACAATAACAGTTCACCTTTCCAATAGTCATGTACTAAAATTTTCAGAATATTGATAGCACTTTTCTTTAATTGTTTTCAGATACGAGGTGATCAAGCTCGACTTACCTATACTAACAACTACTTCACTAGAGGTTTTGCACTTGACTCCTAATCAGAGGTATAAGCACTTGAGGTCCAGTTAGAGGTTTTGTATTTAGTGGTATCCAATAATTTCTTCATTTAATTAAATATTTCCTAATAGTGATGACGGAGCGAATCCTAAAGAGTTATCAATTTCATTTAATTCAACATTAATTGTTGATCCTTTTTTATTTCAATTTGACAGAATTTTTCTTGTATTTTTAATATTTCATTTCTGAATTTCTTATTTCAACAGTATTATATTTTTTACAATTCCATTTATTCTTTTTAATAGTTTTATCTACTTATTTTTCACATCTGTTCTCCTTATAATAATTAAGATTTCTTTATGTTAGAAGGTATCAAATTATCACCAATGGTTCCTGGTTTCCTCAAGAACCACCTAGTAAATTGACTTAATGGTACTTTTAAAGAGTTTATAATCCTTTCCCAAAGGTAAAACTGTTGTTTCATTATTTTAGAAGGCATCACTGATTCAATTATTTTAGAAAGGGAATCAGACCTTTCATTTAATTTATTTCAATATCTTTTCAAGTTCATCATTATCCTTAGTATTGATATTTATCCATTAATTATCTTTTAATTTCATCAACTTTAAATATTATTCCAATTATCCAGATTAATTATTATTTCAAGTTCGGATTTTATAATAATAATTTATAATTAATTTCATTAACTCGGAAATAATAATATTATACAATTATACAATCAAGTATTTAATCCCATAATATCCATTATTCCTTTGTTAACTACATATTGTATTATTTAATAATTATTTCTATAATTTATATTTATATTTCCAATATTTA
>CAJVPK010001363.1:0-11769 GCA_910592015.1 Diversispora eburnea
TACTAAAAAGGATGGGGTCTAGAATAATTTGCCTGAACCCCGGGGGTTCATAAATTTCACCCTGAACCAGGGGTCCAAGAATAAGGACGCTCGGATTTACCCATAGAAATTTTCACCCCACATGATATTTTTATTTTTTGAATTTGATTGGTCCATAATTCGGTGGGTGATCAGAATTTTTCACGTGTTGCTTTTACAGGGTGATGAATATTCGGTGACGATCTCTGTCCCAAGAATATTTAATGAAAATTGATATTCGAAGGGTGTGAGACACGGTGATAAATACACTATCCATGATAAACCCTAACCCTAACCCATGAATTTAGCACGTGGGTGAAATTTCTATGAGTGAAAATATTTTGATACTGGGTAGATCGACCAATGGAATTCAGGATAAGGATCTTTTTTTTACGTTATTGGCTAAATTTAGTTTGCATCACGTGCGATAATTTTTGCAATTTCTGTAATTATCATAAAATTAGTTATGAGTACATTTACCAGTTCCTTCAAGAAAAAAGCGTCACAAAGTGTGAGCGGAACAATTAATTCATCAAAATTACCACCCGGAACACGTTTATCTTCATATAACGGACAACTAATTACTTCGACTGGAGTGCCTTCACTTGATGATATCCTTAATCAACAATAAAAGAATTTTTATTAAAATTTTTTGTAAATTTATTTATGAATTCTACAATTCCTTAATTATGAATATCAACATATCTTAGGTGGTGGTATTCCAGTTGGTACAATTTTATTAATCAAAGAAGATCGATATACAGGATTTTCAAAATTATTGCTTAAATATTATTTATCACAAGGAATTGTATCAGGACATGACATATTATTTACTAGTGCGGAAGAAAATCCAGAAAGTTTTATAAAAGGTTTACCTTGGATAACTAATGATGATGAATTGGATAAATTAAATGATGGTGGTGTGGGTTATGATGATAATGAAAGATCTAATGAGGGGGAAGAAAAGATGACTATTGCTTGGAGATATAAAAAGCTGAAAAAATTTGAATCGGGAATTAATAGTAATGTTAAGAAGGGTGTGTTTAATTTTTTTACTTTAATTCTGTTGATTTATTTTATTTTTAATATTTTTATATTTTTATTTTTTTTATTATAGCATTTCAAAATATACAAAAATCTCATCGAACAGAAAAACCATTTTGTCAGTCTTTTGATTTAACAAAATCAATTCCACAATCCGCGATTGATTCAGCATCAATGACATTAATTGATTCATGTACATGGGACAATGAATATAAGAATCCATTTAATAAACTTTTGTCCATGATTCGTAAAGTTGTGGATAAAAATTTCAGGTTGTTTTATGGAGAAGATTATTTTTTCTTTAATTATTGTTTAAATAATAATCGAAATAATTTTTAAATAATTTTTAAATAATTTAATATTTTTTTTATTTAACAGATCAGTAGTTTCCACTCAAGGTATTGAGCAACGAAATATATTGAGAATTGGAATACATTCTATTGCTTCACCTTCTTGGCAGTCCAATTCTCCTCAAGTATATTTTCTTCAGTTTCATTTATTTCAAATTAAAAATATTATTTTATAATTTATTTAATAAAAAATTGATCAATTGTTAGGATATTTTCATATTTTTCCATGCTTTACGCAGTTTGCTAAGATTTTCATATAGTTCAGCAGTGATAACGATTCCAGCATATTTATATGGTTCATTTATAAGACGCATTGAACATATAAGTGATGCTGTGATAGAATTAGAATCGTTTGCAGGTAAAAAGACTCATTCATTCATTCATTCATTTGTTCATTCACTTGTTCATTCACTCACTCACTCACTCTCACTCACTCATTCATGGTTTCTGAAATAAAAAATTATATAAAGGTTCATCTGCAACTGTTAATTCTGCCTACAGTGCAGAATATCATGGTTTATTTCATGTTCATAAATTACCTTCAATTAATTCTCTCATACCTCCTTCAATAAAGTTATCAATATTAGCAGGAAATGGGACTGAAAATAATTTGGGATTTAAGTTAAGAAGAAAAAAGTTTTCAATTGAAACTTTTCATTTGCCACCTGAAGGTGGAATTAATGAAAGACGTACTGACTCTAAAGAAAAAAATGCAGTCATAAAGTCAAGTGAAAAAATTGGTTGTGGAACAGGGAAAAATGATCCTTATGATTTTTAATAATAATAATAAAAAATTAATAAAATGATACGCCTTTAAAAATAAAAATAGATATGCTAATTGATTAAATGTACATTGGATTTATGTCTATGATTATGATACAAAATGAACATTAAATGAAAACGTATAAACATGAGAAAAATTGTTCATTAAATACAAATGTCAATTTCTCAATTCAATCCATTAACAATAAATATTAAAGCAATATAATAAAAAAATAAAAAAAAATCCGAAAATGTCAATTAGCCTCTTCCCCACCAGGAATCAAACATTGAACTGCTTCCAATAGAAGTTCTAGCTGTCTTTTTTAAGAAACTTCCCATGCTTCCTACGCCATCAACAACTCCACCAACCATGCCAGACATCGATCCGACAGATACAATTGAAACAGGACGTGAAATAGAAGGTCGTTGTTCATCGATTGAAGCATTGTATTGACTTGGAGTTCGTGGTGTTTGTGACAGAGCTGAATAATGAGGTTCATCGAAGTTAGCCCGTGCTTGACGAAGTTCTTCAAGAGCCTAATAGATAATAAAAAATAAATATATAATAATAAATGGTAAAATTCACAAACTATCTAAATGGATAATAATAAAGTTAACTTTAACCTTTTCATAAAATTGAATTTGTCCATCCAGATATTGTTTAGTATTCTCTTGAAAATCTTGAACACGTTCATCATGAATTCTATTTACTTCAGAAAGAGTTACATTGAATACAGTATCACAACGTGATCTTATGGCTTCAATGTCTGTGTCCTTATTTTTTAAGAAAATTCAAATTAAAATGATATAATGATATATTGAAATATATTGATAGGCAAAAGACAATATTTTAAAATATTTACCTCTGATTGATCTTGACTTATATCTTCATCAGAGACATCTTTGTATTTTTTATATGCTCCTGCATGCATATCAATTAGTTGCTAAAGAATAAAAAAATTTGAATAAAGGCCTTAATAATAAACAGTTATATATATATAATAATAAACATACTTTTAATAATTAAAATAATTGTTAAATACCTCGCAATTAGTAGCTGGTTGATTATACTCTTTGAAATTTTCAATCCAAGGAATAATAACTTCTTTTTTCTAAAATAAGATTAAATGATTTGTCATATTATTGTGATGAAATATAATATGAAATAAGTTAATATGAATTAGAATATTTTATTTATTCTCCTACATACGTGAGAATCATACATGTCCGCTATCACTTGCATACTTTCGGCGGTGGATTGAATTGCTTTAGTAAGACTTAAACAAACTGTTACAGATAAAAAAAAAAAAAAAGACAAAAGTGAGGTGATCAATCATATTGATAAATATTTATTAAATATTCATTTGATTACTACTTTTTCAAAACTTACCATTACATCCATCCCTCCAACACCAAGCTCCTTCATCGTTTATACATTCACAATCTTCTCCAGCATCATAACCAGTAATTAATTTAAGCAATGCATAACTTACTCGACGATATTGATTTTGCATTTCGTTTAAAGAATCCTTATGTGCTTGAGATGCTTCATTTATCCATGGCATTGATTTTTCCATTGCCCGAGCATGAGCCGCGAATCGCTCAATAATTTCAACATCCCTGAATAAATTAATTAAAATAAAAGTAAATACTATAATCATATTTATGTATATATCAAGATCTAAAGTTTTTTACCCATCATCTACATTAAATTCTGGGTGATAAACATGCTGAAAGAATGAATGACCAACAATTTTATCAGAATCAAATTCCTTTTCTTGCTTACGCCATTCCTATTATTTGTTAATGAATGATAAAAATTAATCAATAAAATTAATTAATATAGAATCAACTTGTTAAAACTATTTCTTATTAATACGTACTAAGTCATCATTACAACTCAAGAAATGAGTTAAGATATCAGAATATCTAATTACTGGATGACGAGCTAAACGATTAATAAACCTTTCCAACGCAGAACGACGCTTTTCTATGAATTCCTCATTAAAACGACCTATATATAATTCAAAGATTAAATATTGCTTTTTATTATTCTTTATCATAAAAATTTAAAATTATCAAATTATACCAGTATATTGTTTTTCGGGAAGAGGTGGCAATACTAAAGCACCGAATTTAACGACCAAACGATTGTATAACCATTCAAACTGGCTAAACCGTCTTTCAACTGTAACCTGAACACCTCCTGAAAACTATTTCGATAGAAAATCATAATTAATCAAAAATAAAATAAAATGAAAAAAAAAAAATACATAAAAAAAGAATTAAATAAAATAAATAAATAAAATATTTCAATTACCATAGATGTAACATAAAATATTGTGTACTCTTGAACACCTCCAAGTTTGACTCTCTTTTCAGGACTATGAACCATAACTTTAAAAATTGGAGCTTTCTCATTCCAATTTGGGCCACTCTTAAGATCAAAAGAAAAAAAAAAATTGTTAACCATTGTTAAACAATGAATTATTAGTTCACTAAATTTTTGACTTGAATAAATTTTTACCTGGATAAAATGTTTATCAGATTCGGTTACTTCCCCATTTTCATTATTTTCTCCATCTTCTGTCTGCTTTGAAGAAATTCCTTCCATATTTCCACCATTGAGGATGAACTCTTCAACACCAGTTGTCACAAACCAACTGAATCGATTTAGTTGTCTTCCTCCTAAAAGCGTTTTACTCCGTGTTGATCCACTTAATGAACCATATCCACTTAATGAACCATAAATCGATCCAGTTATGGATTCGTTCTTTGAATGATGATTATTTCCACCTATATTTATCGAATCACGATCTGAATGACTTGATAATGAACTCGATAATACTTCAGAATTCAAAACTTCGGTGAATTCTGTCGTGTACTGTGAAATATTATTGTTTTTGTTTGAATATTAATTTCAAAAAAAATTTCACCAATCAATTATAAAATATTATTAACTTACTGTAATATATGATTCTGGAACTAGTCCTGTTATACCATCCTTTTCAGCTAAGGACCATCCTTCAGAGAGCTGTTCTTTTAATATACAAATAGTATCTCCTGCTTTAAACGATAATTCGTTATAAGAGACTTCACCCACAAAGTCGTACAAAGCCCTAGCTTGACGACCCTCTGGTGAAGGTAAGAAAATTTCGGAAGCGCGGGGAGTTCTATCGTCAATATTAAATGATTCTTCGGATAGTTCTGGTGGAGGGGATTCGCTTAAAGGTATATCAGTTACAGTTATTGTTGACGACCTCGTAGAACTACTTATTTCGGAGATCCTCTTTTGTGAACTCATAGACAATCGCGCAGGCTTAGGAGGAGGAACTGGACGAACTTTTGTAGCCATTTTTTTTTTTTTTCAAAGAAAATTTAAAATAAGGTAAAAGTACAAAAATGGGGATTCCTTTTTATGCTTAAATGTTTGTTACCATATTTGGGAAAAGTCTCTAATTAATAAATGACATCATAAAAACGGAGACAACGATCATGGAATCCAAAATTACTCCTGAATTCGCCACCTCCTTTAAACCTAATTATTTTTTTGATGACAAAAATAACGTGCCTACACGAAATTGGAATAATAAGACTTGGCATATCATTGCCGAAGTAAATGTTTCTTTTACCAAAGACGTGTTTTGGGAAGTTATTGTGAGTGTTATATCCTTATCATTCAATCCATTCAAATTTCATATTTTTTAATGATATGTAAAATAAATATAATAAAGATTAATTTTTCTAGAATCGCTGGACGAAAGAAGCACACTTGGTAATTCCACCTATACAATCTGTCGAAATTTTGAGTGATGTGGAAACAGACTTTCAGAACAGATTTTTGGATATTCATCAAACAGAACATGAACAAGAATTTCAAGATTTATTAAAAGTTACTCCAGTAAGAAGTATAAAGAGAAAATTGATTCCCAAAAGAAAGAATAAAGATGAAGAATTAGAAGAATTGGTAGAATATTATATGACAAAAAATGTGAATGGTATAAATTTATCATTATTATAAATTATTAAAGGAAATAAATAATTAATTATTCCGCCAATCTTTTCATAATTTCTCTCATAAAAAATTTATTTTTAATTATTAACAATTTTTAACTAATAATTCAAGTCAAAACTTTATTAGAAAGTCGAGTAGTTTATACGCCTATTATTGAATGTTCTCAAGAAGAATCTGTTAAAGTTGATCTTCCTTTTTATTATCTAAAAGTAAATTTTTTAAAAATGTTGTTTTTTTTTTCATAGCAAAAATTCAAATACCATTTTTTTTAATAGGTTTCCTGTATTAGTTATTTATTTGCAGAAT
This sequence comes from Diversispora eburnea, assembly GCA_910592015.1. Taxonomy (NCBI): domain Eukaryota; kingdom Fungi; phylum Glomeromycota; class Glomeromycetes; order Diversisporales; family Diversisporaceae; genus Diversispora; species Diversispora eburnea. The sequence goes on from CAJVPK010001363.1 coordinate 6,496, forward strand.
ATAACAACCCAGGAGACAACTATCAATCATATATAAGAATCGAAATTATTCCTTTAAATTCACCAACATCCAAAAATTCGCTTGAAATTACTGAAAAAATGGTTCATTTTTATTTTCTATTCTTTTTTCTATTCTTTTTGCTTATTTTATTTGATTTCATTTAATTCTATATTATTATATTTTTCAAAAAATGATATATACAGAAATATGCATATCAACTACTTTTTAAAAAATTATTTAAATGGTGCCAAAATACAGAGAAAGGTTACCAAAAAAGAGTTCATCATGATTTATTGATTCCAAAAGAAATATATTTGGAAACGTATCAAAAAGTTAAATTAAAATATGCTGATGAATTGGTTAAAAATTGGTCAGAAAAAACAGATCCTGTAAAATTTGTATTTGAGGATATTGCAATTGCAAGTTGGTTGATTTCTTTGTGGGAATTAGAAAGAAAAGAGAATGGACAAAATAAGTAAAATATAAAACTTATATATATTTATAATTATTTTATATTCAAAATAATAAGAATATCAATTTTAATATCAATTTAATTTCTATAGATTACAGTCTTTTGTTGATTTGGGATGTGGAAATGGTTTATTAACTTATTTATTATCATCTGAAGGATATGAAGGAATTGGTATTGACATGAAAAAAAGGAAAATATGGAATAAATTTGAAGAAAAGGGTGCAATTCTCAAAGGTTAATTTTTAATTTGTATTAAAAAAAAATAGTTAGTTGTAATAATTTAAATATTAAACCAAATCCTAAATATATAAATTTTCAACAATTTTAAAATAGTTGAAACATTACAACCAAATATGATTACATATCCAAAAACTGATTGGATAATTGGAAATCATGCTGATGAACTTGTGCCTTGGTAAATAATAGTAATATTTTTAGATTATCTTGAATTTTTAATATTAATATTAATATTAATATCTTAATATCTTATCTTTCAATTTTTCAATAATACAAATAATCAATACAGGATACCTATTATTGCAGCAAAATCATCAGAAAATACAAAGTAATTTTTCATTTACCAAGATGATATTTATATATTTATTTAACAAGAATAATTATTATATATGTTTATTTATTTATTTATTTTTAGATTCATGGTAATCCCTTGTTGTTTTTATGCATTATCTGGCACAAAATATTCCTTTGAAAAACAAATAATAAGTTCAGGTAAGTATAAGGCATATCAAGAATATATTCAAAAAATTATTGAAAAATGTGGATTTATTGTAGAATATGATTGGCTAAGAATACCTAGTACCAAGAATGTTGCAATAATAGGTAGAAATAGAATAATAAATCAAAGAGGTAAGAATTTTGCTTTATAACAAATAAATAAAGATATATCTATATAAAATTATAATTTATATATTTTTATTTTAGATAATATTAATATTCAAATAGATGAATTACTCAAAAATATAGATTCTGTGATATTAAGAAAGGAATAATAATAATTATTATAAAAAGAATTATAAAGAGATCACTTAAAATATTTAATAAAATTGTTATTTATTTATTTAAAAAAAATATTATTATTATTATATAATTAATTATTTAATTATTTATACTTTCTTGCCTTTGAAGTCTTCTTGAATTTCCTGTCAGTCCTTTTATTTTTACTTGGATTTTTTAGACCTTTTCTTAATCTAACATAATATGATGGTCCTTTTTTTTGTTGATCTCGTGAAGTACTATTTCTCCAACTTTTAACATTAGCAAATCTAAACAACTTTTTTCTATTAGCAACCTCTCTTGCTCTTTCTAATCCTCCAACTATAGACAAAATTAGAAATCTTAATTTTACAATTCCTGATCCTTTTTTGGCTGATACCATTAATGGAGGATCAATTCCATTTTTAAAAATTTTTAGTCGTTCTTTAATAAGAGTATGACGACGTGCTAAATCTGGTAAAACTACCATATCACATTTTGTCATAATAATTTGAAATAAAATTCCCTTTCTAAAAAAAAATAAAATAAAATTAATAATTTTGTAAATAAAAAGAAAACATCAAAAAAAAAAAAATAGAATATTTCAAAGAAATAATTACTGTTCTAGCATATAAAGAAATTGCATATCGGCTAATTTAATTCCTATAATAGAAAATATTTTAGAAAAAAATTCAATGATAATAAAATTAAATTAGTATAGAATTTTAAAAATAAACTAACCGTGTCTTGCATCAATTATTACAAAAAGTCTTTTCAAAGTTTTCCTAGTTGAAATATATGTTTCTATCTACTTTACGAATTGAATAATAATCTTTAACTTATATTTTATCTTTTATATTAAGTAATATAAAATTAGAAATATAATTATAATAAACTGACTAAATTTTTCCATTGTAATCTTTCCTCTTCATTCACATATGCAAATCCATAACCAGGCATATCAATCAAATTAAATATAGTTCCAGCAGCATAAAAATTAATTTGTTGTGTTAAACCTGGTTTATCTGATGTTCTCACCACTGTACTATCGGCCAGCGTGTTGATCAAAGATGATTTACCCACATTTGACCTTCCTAGAAAAAAAAAAAAAATAAATAAATAAATCAATAAACTTTTCATTTGATCATTATCACAATTATTAAAAATTGCTTACCAACAAATGCTATTTCTGAAACTCTCTCAGGTGGAAATGAAGATGGAACTTTGGCACCCGCAAAAAAACTTAGATGAGGCAACTTTACTTTTTCCAAACATTATATAAAACAAATCATAACAAATTCACTGCCTGTTTTTTTTTTTTTTATTACATAATTGTAATCATCATCAATTCCATGAAATTAATTACCTCCAAATATTCTTCTTTTTCACGTTCCGCATTTCCTAATTTTGCTTCTAATTTTTTCTTTGCAATAATGGCAACTTTTGTATCATATTTACCAATTCTATATCTCTTTGGTTTGGCAAGGTTCAATGTTGTTATTTCACGAAAAGTTTCGTCAGGTGCTTGAATCTGCTTAAAAAGTTGACGATTTGAAACTTTGGAACGTTTCGTCTTTTCTTTCTTTTCTTGAAGAATAGTTTTGCCCAACGGAATAGGTAAAGGCAAAAGTTTATGGGTTACATCATATGTTTTATTATTTGCGTTATTAATAAGAATTTTAGGTTTTTTATACGGAATTTTTGATTTTGAAGTGGAATACTTAATTTTTGTGCCATAATAACGACAAGGAATATGATAAATTTTGAAACAAAAACCATGAAGAACATTATTTCGGGGTTTTAAAAAAGGGCATACTTCAGCTAAAGTGAGCATAACGCATAAAAAAATAAAAAATTTTGTGATACAATTAATTTAGATAACAGATTATCCGTGTCATCAAAACTATTAAATTTAGTCAAACGCAATTAAAATTACGAATTGGAATTTGAGTCATATGAAAATTGACGTAATTAAATTTCAATAATTGAGTCAAAAGCTTTTTTACTTTTGACGACATAATAATTACCACATCAGAATCAAATTTTACGTATGGAATTTGATTCCTGGTTTTTGAATCAGTTGAAATGTGCTTAATTAAAAAAATTTCATTATATAAATTATAATAGAAAATAAATATTATGCATTTTTTTTTATTGAAATATGAGCTCTTTCTAGACTTATAGCATATAGATTTCAAAAGGTTTGAAATTTTTGATATATAATTATAAGTATTTATTATTTAAATTTTAGCATTATAACATGAGATAAAAGTATATTTAATTAAAAAAAATTAAATATATCTATTTCATCTTTTTTTTATCTTATAACTAGGTTTGCATAGCAATAATTGCATAATACTTTCAAACCTCTCTGTACAATCACATCAAATATAAGTCCTTCTTTATAAGCACACTTTTCATGAAACTAATACTTATTAATACTATGTAGAAAATCTCTATAATCATAGGGTTTTTATAGTTACACCCTTTGGAACCAATACTTATATAAATTTCTTTATTAATTACATTTTTTATTTTTGTTCCCGAGGGTATAAATTTCTTTATAAAACTGGAATATTTGAAATGGCGTTTTATCCAATCTCTAAGTAAGTGGGAACAACATAATTATGTTGTTCCCATTTAGTCTAGGTTATTATTGTGGCATAATTTTTTATGTCACACTCAAAGGTGATATGATTCATTTTTTACACCACACTTGAACTATTATATATCAGGTTATTGATCTGTCATCAAGTCACATATGATATATTTTATATCAATTTGGTGATTATAATTGATTTCAAATATAAGGTACTCTCCAAGATAGGTTATTAAGGGGAATGTGAACCCTCAGGTTATTCTCACTAGGTGTGACAACAAGATCACATATATGTTGTCATTTGTGAACCAATGTGAAGGCTATGTCTGAACTTGGCATGTAGTGTCTTATCTTTTTGATTAATTCCTCTACAAGGGCCAGAGTTGAAGCATGTAATGTTAAAATAGTATTTGTGACTTGATTTTGTATAATGTATTCAAATATCAATTAAAGATGAGGTGCATAGTGCCAAATTGTTAACTGTTATAATGCACTCGAATACTGATCAAGATTAAGGCATGTAGTGTTGAATTGTTAGCAGTTGTTAGTTTTGCATAATTCATTTGAATATCACCTAATGATGAGGCATGTAGTGTCCTTACTTGATAATTCATCAAAGTATAATTTTATTTTATATATATCTATAATAATTATATCTTGATAGTCTACTGATTTTCATGAATTGTTATTTCTATTTGATAACCCCAAAGTATAATTTTATTTTATATATATATCTGTAATAATTATTTCTTGGGACCTACCAATTTTCATAAAATATTATTTCTACTTGATAATTTACCAAAGTATAATTTTATATATATCTGTAGTAATTATATTTTGGAGAATCTACTTTTTCATCTCTATACCTTGATGGCCTACTGATTTTTCTTTCAAATTATATATCTAATCATATTCCATTACTTATCAAATCTTGACCTATGAATTTTAATACTTTAGCATTGTCACCAGTAGATTCTATTCTCTTGAGAAAAAAACCAGTGATATGATTTAATGGTTTTTTTAAATTGTTTATAATCCTTGTTCAAAAGTAAAACTGTTATTTACTTGTTTTAGAAGGTATCACTAATTCAATTATTTTAGAAAGGGAATTAAACCTTTTATCCAATTTATTTCAATATCTTTCAAGTTCATCATTACTTTTAGTATTAACATTTATTCATTAATTGTTTTCCAGTTTTATCATGGTTGA
>CAJVPK010001364.1:0-11738 GCA_910592015.1 Diversispora eburnea
ATCAAATTTTTCAGGCGGAAATTTCCGGAGGTCATGTGATATTCCGTAAATCGACGCCTAATTAAATTTCCTGATGAATGTTAAGAATAAGAAATGAACAGTCTAATGAAACACTACTTTTTTTCAAATAATTTGCTGAAGAACCTTAATAAACTTTTGTTCTTGAGATTTCTGCCTATACACTTTAACATTTTTCTCTACATTATAACACCTGTACAAAAAATTTATATTGAGCCAACTTTTTCTATTTTTTTGGCTTTGATCTTGAGATGCAAGTTTATTTAATTCTTAAAATTTATTTTGAATACATAACTATGCATAGTTTTTCAAGCACAATCAACTTACTTAATTTGTAAAAAGCAAATAGAATAGTGTTTATTGTAGCAAATAATAAAATTAATTTTTGTCCTTATGATTATTCCACCACATTCTCACCTTTTTTATAGTTCAAACTTCTGACAATTTCTCATGAACAGAAGTAATGGCTTCATTTGGAAGGATATTTTTGTGTATTTTCAATACAGAAAGGATTGCTATTTTATTATCAGTAGTTCTGTGTTTGATGTCTGTCATTTTTCTTCTTTTAAGTTGTGTTCAGTAGGTTCAGTGATAGGTGGTATTTCATTTGAATTCTCTGCTACTGGTTGTGTAATTTCCTTTTTGGCCTCATTTCTAGATCTTTTTTTGTCATAATCTTTGAGTTTCGTTTTAACAACTTCTATTGTTCTTCTACCTTTTGAATTTCTATGTTCTATCCCTAAGACTTCTTGTTGATATACTGTTTTTATTTACTCTAATACATCTAGATAACAAGTAATTAGCTGATTAAGTCCTTCCTGATTCAATTCTGTAAATGTATATTTTTGAAATAATTGATGGGATAGGGGGTCATCCATTCCAAATACTGTTACAAGATCATCTACAAGCTTCCATAAAGATTCCTTACACAACTTGACAGCCTGTTCATTATGTGAAAATAAATAATCACCAAAGTATTCACTCATTAATAGATCTATCCTCTCTCTTCTATCTTGTGAAGCTTTTATTTGATCCTTAAGGGTTTTCTCATCAAATATATTTCCACTAAAGTTTCGTTTAATGAACCTTATGCTGAAGGTTTCTAAAGCTGCATCAAATTCAAAACAGATATGATACTCATTGTTAGGATTGTTATTGGAAATTTTAAATGCACTACAATAACATAACTTTTCTTCTAATTTAGGATGAGCAGCTATGATGCTGAGATAATGAGCTATAGCCATTGTATAATTTAATTTGCCTGCACCTGCATAAAGAGGTCCTGTTGTAGATAGTGAATTTCATTGTAAATCAAAGTTCTTCACTTGCATTTATATCTGGTGTACTTTCTATATTCCAGCTGATTTATAGTATAGATACCATATCTATAGATAGAAATAATAAAAATAAAGATTAAAAATTTTAAATTATTTCTATTATTATTTTCATAAAGTTATAATTATTACAATAGCCATCATCTTTTTATTGTTCCAAAGTAAGATAAATTAAAAAATAAACAAATATGCACGCAATATTGTTTTAATAATAAAGTAACTTATTTTTATAAAATTTTAATAAAATTTTTTATTTCAATAATAATCATGTTTTACAATTGATATTTTTTCTTTGATAAAAATATAATAATACATATTTTTAGATAAAAAATAAACTAATTAACTAGTTAAGTTTTTTTTTTAAAAAAATACAATTTAATAAATATATCTTAAGACAAATATGTAAGTCATTTTCACCATCTATTATTTCATCAAGAGACAATTTTTTTTCAGTAATGTAAATATTAATAGCTATTCCCACTGCAGACCATAGAAGATCAAGTACCTGTGCAGTTGAATGATAATCAATCATGAATTCAAATTTATCTAAGAAACGAACTCCTAAATGTGATGCTAAACTTAATAAACTATAACTAGAAAATAAAACCAATAAAACAGAACAAAAATCCTTAGATGTATGCTATTGTCCTAGGAGGAGTCTTATATTTGACCATTCTGCCATGTATTTGATTAACTGATGAAAGAGAGCTTCATCTGCTACAATATCTAAAAAAGAATGTCTTTTTAATGCAAAGTCTTTTTTATACATTTTAGTCACATATATAATCTCTTCATCCAAATTTGGACTGGCACCTGGCTCTAAAATTATAATATTGGAAGAAGGTCCAAGACATCCACGATCTAATTTAGTAAGTATAATATGTTTGATAGTTTCTATATAGAAATTTGTTTTGTAAACTAATTTATCATCAATTTTCTTAAAATCTAATAATTCATATATGACTTGTTGAAATATAGATAAAGTTTCATTGGTATCTTAATTCAATCTAAATAATAGAGTTTCAGCTATTAATTCAATAACTTCTTCTAAAACAGTTTCTATTTTGATTAGTAATTGGATCTGAAATTCTATTCTTAGAGTGGCATGTGAATTATTACAAGTAACATCATATTTATTGCCAAATTTGAAACTCATTTCTTTAAGTCAATATTGTCAATAGTTGTCAAATTTTAAATATTGTTACCTTAAATGAGACATCTTGCTGAATTTGATTTTTCCATTTGAACTTTTGCAAGCTTTTGTTCATGCTGATTACCATGTGATATTATATGACAAATATACCTGCCACCCAAATTCAAAATCCAAATGCCGAAATCCCAAATGCCGAAATCCCAAATCCCAAATCCCAAATTATGATTAGTATTTTTTGCCGAAATCCCAAATCCCAAATACTAGTAATTTGGGATTTTGGCATCCCAAATCCCAAATGATTTGGGATTTGGGCAACACGTATAATGACAAACTGTTAGAAATTACTAAAAGAAACCCAATAATCGTGGCATACAACCAAGATTAGCTAATACTCGAGAAATTCAAACTTTCAAATAAGGAAAGGCTATTCTTAATAATATAGATATAATGAAAGTTATTATTTTCATAATTTCTTCATAAAGTATACTTTTTAATAAGATATTACATCTCTTTCACTGCCAGTTACATTATCTTTTTACAATATAATTCATTTATTGTTTCAAAAAAAAGTCATTCAAAAATTTAGGAAACCATCGTAATATTCCTATATAGTTTTTGGACATTCTAGCAAAGATTTTTTTGAGTTGATATCTGATCATAAGTTCCATAATTTTTGTTCAAATTCATATCCGAATTTCTAAAAAATATACAAATAATTAAAATTTTTTCTTTATAAATTATTTTTTTAGTTAAGATATATTATCTCAAAATCATCTATTTCAGATTTTTTTCAAATTTTTTTTTATTTTTTTTAAAATTTTCTAAAAAAGCTATATTTATCATAAATAAGCTAAGTAGTTTATGTAGAGAGATTTCTTTCCAGTTTATTAACACTTTAGTAGAATCTACTTAACTGAATATAATATTTATAAAAGGAAGAAAAGTATAGAATGTCTTAATTAATAATTATTTTTTAATTTGATCATTTTCTCCTGTTCGTGCAATGCTAATTAACTAATTGCCTAATAATTCGAGTCCTTTTGTCATATCATATTTATGGAAATTTTTAGTAACATATGTTGTTACTTTTTTTCCTCTTCCAGGACAATGACAAATGTGTTCACCTATATCTTCGTAACATAACAACAAATATATTGAAGTTTGATGATATCAAATGCATATTTACATAAGGATGAACATACTTGTAGTACTTTACATATATATTAACCAATACAAAGTATTTGAATATTTTGATTATTCAAATTTCAAAAATGTAGAGTGCATTCTTCACTCCACAAAAAATAAGTCACATATTTGTCACAAGAAATACGTCGATGCCACTGAATAATTTCTTGACTAAAATCTTTCAATTGTTTATTTTGTGAACTATGTAAATATTTGTTATCAAATTGAAAATGAGAACTACACACTCCTAATCTTGACAAATTGCCATTAACTTTTTTGATTTCATCTCTATTAACTTGCCATGTACCAAATAAGTTATATAGTGGTCTTAATTTCATCGAATCTTTACATCGTTAAATTTTACCTTCAACAAAATCGATAACTACATATGATATAAGTTCTGTATTTTTCAAATATTCTATAATTTCTTCTTTTTTAAATATTTTATTATTTTCATTTTTTTTTGAGTATATATTATTAGTACTACTGAATCAAGTGTTTCATTATATTCTTGTAAAAATTCCTCTTGTTCTGACTCTTCATTACTATCATATTCTTCTGTAAAAAATAGAGAAAATAGTGAAAAAGAAATTTCGTATTCTTGTTCTAATATTAATTTTTTTTATTAAAAAATAAATGAAATGAAAGTTGAGATGCAAGTTATTTAAGGTTTCTTTTAATGAAATAAAGACAAAATCAATTATTTTGTATCTCATTGTATCACTTTTCTTAGTAATACAAACTATAATTAAATGATATTTTTGAATGTTAAGACATTGTCAAGTTTGATAATTTTTCATTTATCAAATAAGTTATCTATAATAAAAGTTAAGCAATAATTATTCGATTCTGATGAAAATTGATGCATTACAAGCTTGATATAATGGGAAGCTATGTGCAAAATTTGAATATTAATTATTATGTAAGTTATTTTTATTTTAATTAAAAATGTTTTATCAAAAAGTGATCGACATAGATGTTAATCCTCTAATTAAAATTGACTCCCTATGCCAATCCCTGACATGACCACTGACTGTTAATCTATTAATAAAGTTTATTGAAGCAAAATTTCATTGGATATAAAAAAAAGATTATGATGAAACTATATTTTCGTCATATAATGTGATATTATATTATTAATTTCAAAATACAGTTACTTCTTGAAATGTGATACACAAGTAAAGATATGTGTAGTATTTTATTAGTCATATTTTCCAGTTATGGGATATATAATTTTGCAGTATTACTTGGTGTCAAATTTTTAGACAAGTTAGAACAAGTCGTAAATTATAGATTAACGTGTCATGTATTTGATTTTATATGGAGTGTTGTCAGTTATACTTTACATATTTATGCTAAAAAAAAACAATATTAATTTTAATGAAATTATAAATATAGATAATAATTTAGTTAAAGTATGGTATTGCTTTTTTGAATAGGGTAGTTATTGGAAAGGATATAGATTAGGAATCCAAACTAGAAACTCTCTAATGTAACTTAAATATTTAGAAGTGGTTTCTACTTTATTTTCAGTAGTTGGAAAAAATAATTATACAAAATCTATAGTACAATATTTATCTATAATAAATAAATCTTCTTGGTTACAAAAATATTAAACTTTATGGGATCAGTAAATCTTACTCAAGATAGATATTTTTATATATTTGATGAGACGTTAGAAACTTTTGATATAAAATTTATTAAAGAAAATATAACTGGAAATATTTATGATAATGAAACTCTAAAAAAATAAATAAAGGTAGCTCAATCTGAACAGGAAGGGGTGGATCTATTATTTGGTGAATTTTTTAATAATATTACAATATCATATACTGAATATGTAATAGATAGTCAATAGGAAGTATTATGGAAATTAACTGATTTTTTAGTTATAACTTTTGAAAGTCAAATACCAACAGAATATCATTTATTTTATAATTGTAAAGAGTTTACACCTACTGATTATTAAAAATTTTTTGAAAGTTATAATTTAGAAAAGAAAAGATTAATAGAAATATATAGACAAAAGGTATTATATTTAGATCTAATTATTACAAAAGGTAGAAGAAAAAAAGAAATAGTAGTAACTAAAGTTAAAGATGTTCAAAATACAAATAAAAAAACTAATAAATGAAATCAATCAGAAATCACAACATATATTGAATCAAATATTGCATCAACTGAATCTAATGTTGAATCAAATATTACATCAACTGAATCTAACATTATATCAAATATTACACCAACTATTTCAGCTATATTACAATTAAAAAATTTACAAATAGTTGAATCAATTATAAATGATAAATGATCTCAAAAAAGAAAATGGCATACTAAAACAAATGAAGAAACAAAAATTCTTACTCCATATTAATCCAATTCAAGTCTCACAGATAATGATACGAATTTGATATTAACTGCTTTATTAAATATATCTAATCATTGAACTAAAAAAAAGATTAAAGATACATAACATAATAATAAAAAAAATTAAATAAAAACAAAAATAATACATAATTACCAATAATAATAATATCAATCTTTAATATAAAAATTATTTTATTTAAATAATAAAAATAATTATATTGAAAAATAAAAATATCCTTAATACAGTATTTTATAACTTGTACAACTATTATTTTGAACATTATTATAAAATCTATTTGAATATATACCTTTAAAAAATTGTTTCTTTTATTAATATACTTGATTATAAAATTATTTTTAGTTAAAAGAATTTATTATAATAATAAAAATTAATTTTACTTATTAAAATTTTTTTTTGTATTTTGTGTAAAAACTACTTAAATAATCACTTTTGTTATCTTAGAAAACCTTTTTCCTTTACTAAAAATACATATATTATTGTTACTAATAAAGTATACTTATCTCTATTTTTAAGAAGATCTTAAAAAAGAAACATTTTTAAGGTCAAATTTTACATATTGTTAGTTTTATTTCTTTAATTTTTATATATATTAATTATTAACATTATTATATTTGATAGCATATTTTATTAGTTAAATTTCTTTATTTACATAACATTATATATTAATACTGATATTTGCGAGTAACAGATATAGATCATTTTTATTGTAATACAAAGTTGACACCTCTAGTTGACACCTTTGATTAATATCTCTGTTCAGCATTTTTGATAAACACTTCTAGCACAAATAACTTATTAACTAAAAATAGCTCATAGAATATTCCAGAATGTAACAGAAATTTTCAGAACTTTCTTGAGATTAATAATTATAGTCTCACAACAGGATGACAATTTTGTATAAATAGAGATAGTTTTTGTCCTTAGAGTTAGGATAGTTAGAATTTGATTATATTTTGAATTTAATATATGTAATCAATTATTAATAAAAGTCTTCGTGACAAGTAATAATTTGAAACCTTTGAATTCTTAGTAAAATACTTTCTTGATAATAATACTCTATTTTGTGATCTTAGTATTATTCTGTTTATAATTAACCTTTCTTTGTGATCTGAGTTAATTATATTAATTCTGTGTGAATTATTATAATTTCTGTATGAAACTGATAATATTCTTTGTGAATATCTGTTGACTTAGTATAAAAACCTTATATCTCTTTAAAATTTTCACACCTTAGTCTCTTTTGAACAAACCTGTAACATCAAATCCTCTACTCCTTATACCCCTCTATAGTTAAACCTTCTAATTTTAATATATTCGTCTAATTGTTTTGTGATCTTTTAGACAATAGTTTTTCTGTTATTAGTTATTAGTTAATTGTGTTTAGTAAAGTTAATCATGGTTAACAATTTAGTGGTAACTGTGAGATTCAATAATTTTATTCTTCTCTAATATTCTTTATGAGAGTAAAGCACAAAATACTTATGTTAAAAAAGCCATTGAGTTGAAAGACCAAGTCATTTTTAAAATAGTTGATCGTAAATTAGAAAGACAAGAAAAAAATCCTAACTACAAAATTACTTATATCCTTAAAGATTTGAACTGTGTAAAAGATCATTTGGACCAAATTAAACATCATGTGTAGATCTGAAACAATATCTTAATAGATAGTGGTCAAAACTTTTTCAATATTTCAAAAAAAGACAAACGTGATTGGCAAGTTCTAAATTAAAAGTGAATAATATTAACCAATATCACCAAAGTCACTTGTAACCAAACACAAATACCAATGCACCCATTCCCTCAATTCAATCTATATCTATTAGAAGATCACATTACTGATTATAACAAAATAGGAAAATCAATCAACCTAATTTCTCTTTAAGCAATTATTTACCTCAAACATCACCTTCTTTACTACTACAAAGTGATATATTAAGACTAGTATTTCCAGTTGAATTGTCTCAAACTAGCTTACCTTCACTATGCAACAACTCTCTCACAAGTCCAAATTGAAGTATTTTTGAAATTAATAATAAAAGCGACAAGAAAGTTTATCGACCACTGGGTAAAGAATCCTGAACTAATAATCCAAGAAACTATGACAGGCTTATTATACTAGGATCATCAAATAATACTGAATACAACCTTTCAGTAACTATTGAATCTTTTGATCCTGATATTAAAATAAATAATCAAAATATCAATTCACCTCATAATTTTAAAAAGGAGTTCTTGATAATTATCTCGATCAGATTATTTTTGATACTAAAAGTAACCACGATAGTGAACCTGAACCTGAACTTGAACCTGAACCAGTATAAGAAATAATAGCCATAATAGTCAAACTTGCTGAATTCTCTAGTTCCAGTAAAAAAGATCTGCAAGAATGGTATGAAGATTTTATGATGGCTGCTTGAACAAATGGATGGAACAATGATTATAAAAAGGAAACTTTTGAAGCTTATCTACAAAAAAGAGCTCGAGATTAGTATCTTGAATTGATACATAATAATTTGTATACTTGGAACAAATTTTTAACTACTTTTGCAACTAAGTATTTAAATAATAATTTTTACGAACAATGGATTAAGGAGTTACAAGGCCTCAAACAATACAGAAGTGAAACCATTGAAGATTACTATTATCAAGTAAGATGAATGACCACTTGAACTTACTTTTCCTTACTTTATTCGAGAGTTATTACCTGAGATCAAGGCTGTGATTAAAACATATAATCCTGCTGACTTGTCTGAATTCTTAACAAAAGCTAAACAATATGAGTCAGAAAAAAATGGAAATGAAAAGGTCCTGTAAAAAGTACTGACAATATGAAAGTTCTAGTAATGAAAGTTCTGATAGCTCAAGTGAAAAGGAAAAATCTAAAAAGAAAAGGAATAATAAGAATAAAAAGAAATCCTCTAGCAGTGATGAAATAGGTCAATTGACTAAATAGTTTAATAAGTTATAGATCAACTTGATGCAACAAGTTGAAGTATTGATCAAAAAAGTTGAATTCCAGAATTATGATGAACCAATAACTCTCATGAATATTTCAGAGATAATAATTTTAACAATGACAATAATAATAATAGTAACAATAATAATTATAATAACAACAGTAATCCACACAGATATTATAACTGTAATAAGGTTAAACATTTTGCTTGTGATTTTTTAGCTGAGAAAAAATCATATTTTCAAAATCAAAATAGAAGAAATATTAGTTATGTTGAATATGACAATAATAGTGATGACGAATGCAAAGTCTATGAAACTATTTGAAACAAAACCAATATTCAAACTACTCCTTTACACAAACCAGGTAGACTAAAGAATTTTGTACCTTCAAAGGTTATATCCGTTATTAATGTTAACAATCAATAACTTGAAATTTTAGTTAATTTTGAACAAGATTTTTATAAGGATAAACCTATGTAAGAAGATTTGCCTAAAATAAACTTAAAGACTAAAAGTGAAAAGATGCTTAAAATAAAATAACAACTATCAGTTATTGGTCAGTTGACTCCATATGATATTTTATAGGATATACTTCACATGCAATTCAGCACTAAAATAAGACAATTGTTAAAATATCCTAATCAAAAAAGGAATTCAACAAAAATTTTAAAATAACCTACACAACAAAAAAAGACTAATAATATAGAAACTGATGAAGTCAAACAAACTACTGTGACTAAATATTATATATAAATTAGAAAGAATCCTGTAGTTGCTGTACTTGATTCTGGTGCTTCTGTTAGTATTATTACTAACAAGTTACAAAAGAAATTGGAGCTTACTATTAATGGTCTATCGAAAGTTATAGTTATTATGTCAATAGAGCTAGACAACGTGTCTTAGAACAAATTGACTATGTTCCTATAGGCATACAAAATCTACTAGTCCTTATGAAATTATAAGTTATTGAGTCTTCTGAAGAAACTTTATTATTAGAGACTAATTTCTTTAAAAAGACCTAAGCACAATAGAACTTTGTCAATAAAATTCTGAAACTGTTCTATAATGGTGACCAAACAATTATACAAACTACACATATCTATAATGATTTCTTGAATATTGAATCTGAAGAGGAACAAGACGAAGACCAAATCTAATAAGACCTTGAGTATGAACTAGATGAAAATGAAACTTTCCATTCAGAAATGTTTGATTATTAAGATGAACAAGACTTATACTTCAACTCCTGGTAACAAAAAAAACATAAAAATTTCTGTAAAACTGAAACATCTAATGATTATAATCTTACACTTTACCTAACTGAAGCTGTAACTTTAGATAAACCTCTATTTCAAGTAGAAGTATTAGATAAAATACAGGAATAAACTATAGATGAATTATTTACAGGATATCCTAATATATTTGTAAACAATATATCAGAAGAAGGACAAACTATTAAACTAGAACAGACTTATATCATAGAACATACCATTAATACTAAAAATGTAATCCCAGTTAAATAACAAGCCTATAGAATTACATCCAGTAATTAAGATTTCATCAAATGAGAAATACAAACTATGTTAAAAAAAGGATTAATTAGAAAATCTGTCAGTTCGTGGGCTTTTCCTATTTCAATAGTATCAAAGAAAAATGGGAAGCAAAGAATTTGCATCGACTATTGAAAATTAAATCAGGTAACTGAGAAAAATATCTACCCCTCCTTATAATTGACAATATCTTGGAATCTTTTAAAAGTACAAAATAGTTTTCTAGTCTTGAACTTGCCTCTGGCTATTGGTAAGTAACTGTCAAAGAAGAGGACAGAAAGAAAACTGCATTTATAACTAAATTCGAATTATATGAATTCAATGTTATGCCTTTTGAACTTTGCAATATTCCTGTAATTTTCTAATGTCTAATGGACAAAGTGATGAAAAAGTATCTTAGCAAATTTGTACTTGTATATCTTGACGACCCTATTATCTTGCTAAAACCTTTGAGGAACATGTATAATATCTCTTCTAATCTTTCAAATCTTACAAAGTACATAGTTGAAGTTAAACAAAGATAAATGCCACTTCTTTTTACATTCTATCATGTTTTTGGACCATGAAATCTCTTGGCAAGAAATCTGACCTGATGAAGAAAAATTAATAAAAGTTAAAGAATTCCTCTAGCTGATCAAATTACAAACTCTTAAAGACTTTTTAGACCTTACCCTCGTACTACTTAAAGTTTATCAAAGACTTCTCTAAGAAAGTTAAACCTCTGAATCAGTTATTACAAAAAAATATACTGTTTAAATGGAAAAATAAACAACAACAGACTTTTGAATAGTTGAAAACTCAACTTATAACTGTTTCTATTTTACATTATTCAGATTTTAATCAACCTTTCAATCTATATACTGTCGCGTGCCCAATGCGACAATGTTCTGAAGGATAGAGAATCTTCTCTAACAAAAACTAATAAAAGGTTATGTAATTATCATGCTATTTCTGATGATCCTACTCAACCAATTATAGCAAATTACAAAGTTAGGGAAGAGGGTTAACTTAGGAGTGAATTCTTTATTGTGATGGGGTTTTTACAATATCAAGTTAGTTTGTGACTTAGCAAGGTGTTGTTACTACCTGGGAGAGCAAGCTTTACTAATTTGTAGTGGTTTAGCTTGGTAGTGAACTTGTGTTGGTTAAAT
>CAJVPK010001365.1:0-11732 GCA_910592015.1 Diversispora eburnea
TATACTTAGGCAACGATGAGTTGGACCATAAAATTTTATTTTTAGTCAGTTTCAATAAATGTAAAATAAATTATCTGCATCTTTAAAATTTACATTTAATCTATTAATAAAGTTTATTGGAGCAAGACTCCGTTGGATATAAAAAAAAAAAAAAAAAAGTCATATATATCTTCTCCATTGAAAACAATTTTCACTAGTTGGTTATTATTATACTTGATCCAGATTTTGAAAGGTTGGCCTAACTGAAGGTTCTCAAAACCTGTTTTTTCACAGAAAGCAATTAATGACTTCTTCACAAAATGGTACTTGTAATAATTCTATTTTACTACTGGACATAGATAGTTCCTTTCACAGGTGTGGAACACTTTTAACATTTTCATTTATTTCAACACCTGTTGATGTATTGATGTGCCAAATATGCTAGCAATAGTGAGTGGAACATGTGGAACATCCTCTACGAAAGATATTTTTCCATTAATTACAATGAGTTCTCTACAAACAATGCTCTAAACACATGTACTTTACTTTTAATTTTTTTGCTATGATTACAAGTTATCATTTTTGCTGAAATTGAGAGCTAGCTAAAACTAGGAAATGGTAGACCATTGTAAGTCCAGAGTTATTTTTAATTATAAATTAAATTAAATTATTGTATAATTAAAAAATAAGTATCATAATTCACGTTATACATCATTATATGCACCACAACATTACGTAATCACTTGACACAGTAATTTTATTGCTTATTGTTGGAGGGACCGTTAAAGCCAGATTCGACTAAAAGATCGTCACCTGCCCGGAAGCAAAACTATCATATGACATTTCGGCCAATCAGATTGCGTAAAAATATTTCTCATGGAAAAGAAAAAATCATAAAAATAATTTTTATAAACCCGATTAGTTTATTTTTTGTTATTAATTAATATACAATACAGAATTCTATATGTTAATATATACAATATTTATTATCCTTTATTTGAAATTAAACATATGTATTTTGAATGTACATACATTAATCTACTTTTCAAATTATAAAAAATAAAAAAAAATAATTATTTTTAATCATCCTTTCATTCAAACTAACAAACTTATATAAAAATTTGTGAAAATTTTACTATAATTTTAAGCTGCTGGAGTTTTTCTCATGACAGTAATTAAAACTTTTTTTTAGCAATTTCCTGAAAGCGATTTTGGTTTCTATTAACAATTTTTTTTTATTGATGATTCTTTTCTTTTTCTAATAACGATAATGATTAAGTTAAAATCATAAAGTTTGTATATAGTAAATTTTTAATTTCGGGGATAAAATTTTCGTCCTTTATTTTTTTTTTTACTTAATAACGGCTATCAATTTATACTCATAATTTATTATTTATCTTGTTATTTTACAAAAGTTTATATATTAAGATCTTTTCATATGTATAATTTTACATCTTGAACTTTATAATTTATCTAATATAAATGCTTTTTTTTTTATTGATTTTTAATATAATAATATACAATGATTTTTTCAACTAATATTCTTTTTTTTTTACCTAATAATAAATAACAATAACAATAAAGAAATAAAAGTAAGTAAAAAAAAAATAGATATTTAAATAAATGTAAATTATTTATTTATTTAATATATTTTTTTATATATTTTTTATATAAAATTCTGCTCAGAGAGAAGATTTATACATCAATACTTTAGAAAATTCAGAATTTTTTTTTATAATAATACGATACAATTTTAAGTATGCATCCTAGCAGAATGATGAGAAATAATTGAGAATAAATTAAATAATAAAAAAAAAAAAATACCTGATAAATGATTAAAAAATTTCCTTTTGATCCTTGTATCAAAGAGAGGAAGAGAAATAGGGAGGAAAAGTGAGATAGGGAGGAAGAGTGAGAGATTGATCAAAGAATTTTTTTTTTAGCAATACTAATACAAACTATGTATATACACGTTTATTTGAAATGATTAAATCATGTGATGATGATGATGATGGAAAGTTTTTTACTTATATCTATTGTATATATAGATCCATTTTCATCAAATGAATTTTTTTTTTTGAAAAGCATCAATTTAGTTATCATTATCATATAATTTTTGAGAGAAGATAGAGATATAGATGGTAATGGTGAGAGAAGATAATAATAAAGAGATAGAGAGAGAAAGAGATAGATATATAGAGATAGAGATAATTTGATAACTTTGATTGATAAAAGAGAGAATAGTTTTTGATGGAGAGAAATGAGTTAATTTCATTTATATCTTTTGTTATGAGGATAAATTCCATTAGCAGTACTAATCGCAGTAGTAGCAGTAGTAGAAATTGTAGCAGAAGTATTAGAAACACTAGTAATAGTAATAGCGGTAGTAGTAGTATTAATAGTAGATGAACCATTTCCACCACCAACAATATTACCAATATTACCATTGTTATTTCCACCACCACCATTACTACTTCCCACTCCATTAGGAATAATAATGCTATTACTATTACTATTATTATTGTTATTATTATTATTATTATTATTTGTATTATTATTTGTATTATTATTTGTATTATTATTATTATTATTGCTATTATTAATATTAATATTAATATTATTATTATTATTGTTATTATTATTATTATTCCCTCCAATCAAATAACTATTTTCTGATAATTGTCTTATCCAACCCATTTCTATAAAAAAATCATAAATTCTAGCTGTTTTGTTAACATCGATACGTATAAGATCTCTTGCTTGTCTCCGTCGTAAAGTTCCATTGGTTCGTGCCCATTCCTTCAAAATAGTTTCTTTGATTACCAAATAAGGTCGAGGTAATAATCTTAAACTTTCACATAATGTTCGTTCTGCTTCTGAAAGTAAGTTTACACCTTCTTCATCACTAAGATCAAGTGCTTGAGGTTTACGTGTTACTTTGTGATTTGTTATTGTCACATTATTATTGTTACTATTAATATTATGATGGTGATGGTGATGATTAACGTTGGATGAAAATGATGATGATGGTGTTGTTTTACAACCATATGGTGATCCCAGCGGTGATTGTTGTTGTTGCTATAAATATAAATATAAATATATATATATATATATTATTATTAAAAAAAAAAGGGAATAAATTATCAATAAATATTTTCGATGATAGTAAGTTAAAAAAAAAAAATAAAATAAAAATAATAATAATTAAATTCATTAGTAAATTATATCTTCACTTATATCATCACCGTTATCATCATTATAATAACAAAAAATAAGCATAAATTATCCTCCGACTAATATACCTGTATACATATATATATATATATATATATATATATATATATATATGAAATATCATATGAAACATATGAAATATATAAATCATATAAAATATTTTAAATTATAATAGAACTTATAGATTAGTCGGAAGATAAATTAGTTATCTGACTTCATGTAGCTATTTTTTTAACTTTAACTACACAAGTCGATAACTATGCTTCAAAACAAAACCATACCTCATTTATACTATTTATATTATTTATACCATTTAAACCATTTAAACCATTTATACCATTTATACGTACAGGTGTTTTGGAAATATATCTTGGTGCCAACCGATCACTTGCTGATACGGCTATCAAATGACCATTTTGTGAACGAGCGGATTCTCGATTTGATGCCTATTTAAATGCATATATGTGCGTGTAAGTGTGACTTGTGTATATGTGTGTGATGGTCTGTATCAGATTATATAATAAATGTAGAATTTACCTTTTGTGATTTTGCTTTTTCATATTTAGCAATTTCATTAGAATTCATTATTCCATTTCGACGAAATTCTTGTAATTTTTCTATTTCGGCACGAAGTTTTAGTTCTTCTGCAATATAATAATAATAATAATTTTGTGAATTAATAATTAAATCAAAAGAATGATGAAAATAAACACACACACATATATATATATTATAGTAAGTAAGAATAAAAAAAAAATTTAAAATTAAAATTACTTACTAATTAAACCTTCTCCGAATTCTTCGAATTCTTGTTTACATAAGGTCTGTGCAAATGGTTTAATTTTGGCAAATAATTCCTTTTCTTCTTTGGTTCTATATTTTTCTTCTTCGTGTAGTCTCTAATGGGAAATAAGATCATAATCAAATTTCATATTCTCTTAATATTACATGGGATACATGTGATATTATCTTACATTCTTTTTATAATCTATTAGATTATGACCAAATATAACTTTCTTTCTTTCAGCACGCTTATTTAGTTTTTTGTTGTATATTTCCAATACATATTTCTTCATTACTTTATATATATAATATATATAATTTTCATTATTATTATAATTATTATTATTATTATAATTATTATTTTTCATTATTTTCATTATTATTATTATTATTATTATTATTATTATTATTTTCATCATCATCATTATTATTATTATTATTATTATTATTATTATTATTATTATTATTATTATTATTATTTATATTTCATATTAATATTATTCAAATTTACATGTAAATTAATATGTAATTTATATGTAATTAAGGTATTAATTTGTGATTAAAGATAAAAAATTGAATATGTAATATGTAATAATTTAATAGTTAAATATATATAATTAAAGAAAAAAGATATGATTAATATAAATTATTTATAATAAAATATACAATTAAATAAACAAATAATCACTTACATTTATCTTGATCATTATCCGTTTCGCTTAATTCCAAATCTTTAATAACCAATTCCGCATCATTATCATATTCATTCTCAAATTCAAGTCGATTTGGCATATAACCTGCAATCTCATGATTGGCTGGTAAACTTTGAAGAATCTAAATTAAATTAATTATAGTAAAATATGTATTTAAATTAAAATTATATATATATATATTTATTATTTATTTATTATAGTTATTATAATTAAATATTCATATATATATATATATATTTACTTTTGGGGGTTGATTTTTTTGATTTGAATCTATAAAATAAAATAAAATTGTTTAAAACTTATTTAAAATTATCAAAATTTAAAATATATATTAATAAAATTGATAGTAAATATTATTATTTACTTTGTCCTCGACTTTCTGCATCAATTACTCGTCTTCGTTTTCTTGTCCTCGTTATTTCATCATCAAAATTAAAATTTATATCCATATCCTAAAACAATTAATATATCTAATTAATTAATTTTGTATATTATTTTAATTAAATTTAAAAAATTTAAATTTAAAATTTACCGGTAATGGCCATTTTTCACTATTCACATATACTTCCATATAATGATTTTCACATTCCTCTTTCGTTTTACTACCTATGTATTCCGCAATATCTGCCCAATTTCCTAATCCATGCATTTCCGCTCCCTCAATTAATAATTCTTCTTCATCCGCCCCCCAATCTTCATTAAATAATGGAAATGAATATTGTTCCTAATAAATAATATTTTTATATTTTTTATCACAGAAAAAAAAAGTTTAATAAATAATTAATAAAAATAAATTAATTTTTTTTTTCAAATGATCTTCGATAATCCTTATTATTTAATATTATTTAATATATTAAAAAAAACTTATGATCTAAATTTTTACCAAGACTTTATAATCATGCCAACTTTTGTGTTTTTCCAATTCTTCTCCGGATGTAAAGCAGGTGACACAAAGATAAAAATCTAAGCAAATGGCACAATTTATTCGAACCGTGTTGCCAATATTGGCGTGACATGCGTTACAACGTGTCATGTCAGATAATTGTTATTCCTTAATTTCGTTTACAGGATCTTTTTTTTTTCTTGGTTATCGTTCTTTGTGTTATAGGTTTTGATTGATTAATTGATTGATTGATTTGATTGATTGAGTAGTTCTTTACTTTTTTTTCACTAATTAAGAAAGAGCTATGTTTTTAAATATTAACGTTTTAAATAAGATGCATCCGCCCACCGTTAACAGCGATCTCACCTTCGCTTTTATTTTTTATTTACTACTACTCTCGTAATTTTTGGCGAAATATTAATATAAAAATTTTGTTGTATATCAAAATAAAGAACAATAATATCAGCGAATAGGAGGTTATGTTTACGTCTTACCAACTGACAAAATTAATAATGATGATTTTGACTATATATATATCTTCTTTTGGATACTTTGTAATCACATGATGTGCAAAGCATATTATCTCTAACTTCAAGCAAGCTTTGAAAAAAAAATAAGTGGATTAATCACCCAGATAAATTCCTTAATTAAAGATATATCATCAGGAATTTTATAAAGACATTCTAGTATACTATAAATACAAAACATTATTACTAGTCAACCTTTTGAACTAATTTTACTTTTCAAAAGATAAGTTACAACTAGCAACTTGTAAACAAGAAGAAATGTGTTTATGAATTTTAAGTATAAACTTGGTTAAAATTAAAAAAACAAGAATAACTTAACTATAAAATTAATAATAAGGAACTTAGAATTTATAAAGGTAATTACTAATTATATTAAACTAACTAATAAGTTTAAATAAACAATTTAAGAAATTAGGACTATAGGTTAAAATATTTATCAGGAAGTTACAAGATATTATCAAAAGTTTATTATTAATAATTTATATTTGAAAAATATAAATTAATAGAAAAATAATAGAATTTTAAGTGAAAAGGTATATGTTTATTGTAAAATAAATCAATAATCTTATTAATTAGAATTGTTAAAAAGAATATTAATTCAATATTAAAATTACAATTAAGATTACTATTTAAATTTCACTATTTAGAATTATCTACTTTTGAAGTAGAAAGAAAACTTATCCTTTTTATAATATTGAACTTGGTCAAAGACTTGATCAGTAACTAGGTCAATATCTTTTTCAATAAGTATGTCAATTAGTTGGTCATTAACTTGGACAATTAGTTAATCAATAAGTTGATTATTAAATTAGCCATTATAATTTATATTATTGATTTTACATAATTTGTATTATGATAAATAATAAATAAATAATTCTAATAATATAAATGTTAATAATAATAAATATATAATATAAAATAAAATAATAAAATAAAAGAATAAAAAAATAGTAATGGAGAAAACTATATATAACAATGTTAAAATAATATACTAAAAATGTCAATTTTAGTATATTATAAATATAAAACATTTAAATAATACATTAGAATATTATATTTTAGTATGTTATAAATACAAACCATTCAAATAATACATTAGAATAATTTATTTAGTATACTATTAATATGAAATATTTAAATTATACATTAGAATGTTATATTCTAATATGTTAGTACTGTTCAAATAATGTTATAAAATAGTATTTATATAGTATTGTAAAATGTTTTTATTTAATTTCTGATAACTTAACTAGATATTTTTTTTATTTCTATATATAGAATAGATTCTGAGTAAATTTTAAAAAGACAAAATACATTAAAAATAAAAATTAATTTTGAAAATATTTATAGTCTAGATAAAAATATTAAAAAATGGACTACCTATCTTATAGATCAATTAGATAAAATTACTAATTTAAAACAAAATTAAAAATAATTACATAGAAAAGAAAAAAATCTTAAAAGTTGTATAGAAAATATATTTTTATTTATTTTATAATTAGATCTAGAAATATAATAAAAAAAAAATGAATTGGTAACTATAATATAGAAAGAAGAGATGAAAATAGAAATATAGTTATATATATTAGTTCAGATTTAAATAAGTTAAATAAAATAAAAAAAATATAACTTTTATATTTAAAACAAATTTCACAAGTTGATTTAGAAGCTAATTCAAGATCAAAAATTAAAACATATTAAAAAATAATAAAACAATTTAATAAAGAAAAATCTTTAATCAATAAAAAATTTGAGTATTATTAAAGGTAGAAATTTACTTGGTTCCTTTTACTTCTTACATCAATTCTTTCAAGGAGTTTAATGTATTACGTCCTAAGACACACAGTAATTTGATATATTTCTTTAATAATAAAAAGTATTAGTCTGTTTTTATTAAAATAAACAAATTATTTATTATTGCAATATGGTTATTTGAACTTTATTTTTTTTTTAGTGAGAGGTGTTAATTCACTATATAATTTATTTTCATTTTTAATTTATTTTAAGTTTATTCTTCAATACATTATTTTCTTATTAATATACAGGACTTACATCTTTTGTCTAACTTATAACTAATACTTTTTCTTAATCTACAAAATTTATATCTTTGACTTGTTTTACAACAAACAGTTTAAATCATATAAAACTTATATTTTTTATCTATATTAATAATTTTTATATTTAAAATTATAAACCAGTTTCTTTTTGCTCAGTTTATATTGAGTTTTTAGATTTGTCAATCTGTTGAATCTAGTTTTTTCATCTAGTCACTCAGTTTATTAAACTTGTTAGTATTTTTGAAATATTTTTTTTTATATATCTAGATTATTATTATATATTATTAAAGTTAGGTTATAAGTGTCATGCAATATCTATAGCTTATTCACTTTTGTATATAGTTATAGTTTACTCTTCTTGAAGGTGAGTTTCAAATATCATGCAATTTTTATGTCTTATCTAATTTGATATATAGTTGTAGTTTATTCTTTTTATAGTTGAACTTCTTTTGTAAAATATTTTTTTCTTCAATTTTTCATTATTATATTAAGATTCATTAAATAAAAATTATATATAATATAATAGTTAAGTTTTTATTCCATATAATTATTATTTATTTACTTAACTAAAAGTTAAGGAGTAAAAAGTTGTTAAACAAAAGGCTAAAAAATCAAAAAATTTTAAGTAGAGCAAAAGGTTATTTTTATTTATCAGGAAATTTTTGAAGTTAAATATATTTGATTACTCATATATTTATCTGTATAAATCACATTAATCCACATTAATCTGCATTAATCTGTTTTTATCCACATTAATTTGTATATTACATCAAATATATTCATATATATTTATAAATATATTTGTGTATATTTAGTTTTATTAATTATAAATATCTGCATATATTTGTAAATGAAAATTTCCTGATGTAAGAGCTTGAAAATCTGTTTTTTTAATAAATTGATTTCAGATTTTGTATTTGTTATTTTTTATATAAAATACAGATTTATTTAATTAATTATATGTTGATTATATAATATCAATTTTATAAATAAAAAATTATATATGTGTTTGCAATTGTTTACACAATTACTTTCATCAATAAAATTTCTCAATTATATATACATGATGTCAATATATCAAAACTGTAAAAATATAAATTTCAGATAAAATTTGTATAAATTATACTAATGCATATTTACTTTATTAATTATAATAAAAAGCAAAAAGAAACAAATCTATTTATTCTATTGTGAAATAATATTTTATTATTATATTTAATTATTTATTTATTTGTATTTATTATTTTTATTAGCTTATTTATTATTTAGATAAAATATTAGTAAATTGTAAATTGTGTAATAGGTGATATACCAGGTAAATCACCAGGTGTATTATTTAGATAAATTACCTGTTGCATGTAACAAGTACATCACCTAGGTTGATTACTTGTTGTCAAAATTAGTAAATTCATAAATCTGTAAGTCTCATAATACAGTAAATTAAAGAGATGTCTTCTTTGACCTTTGAAAAAGAAGATAGGAATAGAGATTCAAATAAGAGATTTGAATAGATCTGAAGTTCCTTCTAATAGTCTTTTATTTTATATCTTTAATTTATAATTTCTATTCTTATTTTGTATTTTATCTCTATATTTATCATTATATTTATTAATAAAGTTATAACCTATTAAATATCCCAATTAATTCTTTATATTATTAACTTATCATGTAATCTTCTATACAGTGGCTCACTAAAGTAGTGAATCACTTTTATAATTTTATTTTTTTATTGACAATAATTATAATTATAATTATATTTATATTTAATTAAATAAATACATTATTAAATATCATTTTTCGATAATTTTTATTAACATTATATATATACGTTTTGTGTTACATATAACTTTGTAAATCATTTCCGATTCATTATATATGTAACTTAACATATATATATAGCTAAATTTTTTTTTTAGCCAATTACAGTTAACCCAAAATGCCGGTCACAGAAAAAAAATAGTAAACCACATCTTTCGGCTGAAAAACGTGCTAGAATTTATGCTTTGCTTGAAGAGGGTTATTCCACAAGAACAGTCGCTTTTCGGGAAAAAGTAAGTCAAGCTTCGGTAGTCCGAGTTCGCAATAAAAAAGATACCACGGGAAACTTTGGAAATAAACCAAAGTCGGGTCGTCCGCGAATCATTTCGGTGCACGATGAGAGAAAAATCCTTCGCCTTATCGCCTCTGGAGCTTGTTCTACCGCAACTGAGGTACAAGCAAAATTACAAACGGAAGATAATTTAAAAATTTCTGCCCAAACCGTACGCCGTACACTTCAAAGAAATGGTCTCGAATCACGAATCAAACGTAAGAAGCCTATCCTCCGAAAAAAACACCGTCAACAACGTTTAAAATTTGCCCGTGAAATAAAGAATTGGTCGATTGAAGATTGGAAGAAAGTAGTGTGGTCGGATGAAAGTAAATTTCAAATTTTTGGCTCGGATGGCCGTCAGTACTCTGGAAAAACCCAAGGACCCCTTAAGGAGCACACATGTAAATCCAACGGTAAAACATGGTGGTGGTTGTATTATGGTATGGGGTTGTTTCACCTCTTCCGGTATTGGTAACCTTTGTCGTATTGATGGGGGCTTGGATAGTGAGTTATATTGTCAGATTCTTAGTGAAGATTTTCTCGGCACACTTGACTGGTATGGTTTAAATATTGAGGACGTTATCTTTCAACAAGATAACGATCCAAAACACACTGCAAAAAAAACAAAAGAGTGGTTTTCAGATAATAATATTGAAGTTTTGCCTTGGCCATCTCAATCCCCGGACCTAAACCCGATTGAACATTTATGGAATGAGGTAGAGCGCCGTCTTAGGAATCTTCCACAACGAGCTACATCCAAAGAAGACTTATGGGATAAAATACAAACGGTATGGAATGAAATTAATATGGAGGTTATTAATAAACTTATTGAGTCTATGCCTAAACGAATAAATGCAGTAATTAAAGCAAGGGGTGATATACTGAATGGTAATATATAATATAGAATAAATAAATAAATAAAAAAAAAAAGTCCTTTACTTTAAATAAAAAAATTTTTTATATTATAGAAAAATTATAATAATAATGTTCCATATGTAGTGAATCATATCAAGTAAATAAAAAAATTTTTTTTAAAAAAAATTGTTAAATAAATAAATCAAAAAAATATATTTATTAATTTATCAATCTATGGGTAATAAATCAAAATTTTTTTTATTTAAATTTATTAATAAAAACATAACAATATTTACAATTGAAAAATTTTTTATAAGTGATTCACTACTTTAGTGAGCCACTGTAAATTTTGATTAAATCTTGTATAATTAACCTTTAGTTATACATTTTACCAAGTGGACAAGCTAGCCGGCAACAATATATATATATTGTTGCTGGCTTATACTAGACTGTTACCTACTTATGGATATACTGTTACCTGCTTATGAGTATACTGAGATCTACTTATTTTATAGCTACCCATTTTGACCTCTAATAAGTCTGATATTTGCTTCCCTTTAATGATTCAGGTGATGTGCAGATTGCATTCAGGAGCCACTGTGGCATGCG
>CAJVPK010001366.1:0-11730 GCA_910592015.1 Diversispora eburnea
AGAATAATTTGCCTGAACCCCGGGGGTTCATAAATTTCACCCTGAACCAGGGGTCCAGAATAAGGACGCTCTTTTTTTTATTAAATTCCCCTAATCATGTGATATATTTGTATTAAAAAATTTAATCTTTTAACGTTACCCATACCGGACTCGATGGATTTTAAAGATAGATAACAACTATCTTATATAAAATTATAGCCAAGAACAATACCTAAAGCTTTAATTCGAAGCACTTTTTGTAGTATCTAGTGAAAATTTTGACGTTAGTTAGACGTGAATAAAAACGGCCGAAATTTATTAAAAAAAAATTTTTAAAAAAAATTGTCAATCGTTTTTAAATATAAAAGTTTTTTATTTATTAAATTACTAACAAAAGTGGTACTAAGTAACATTAAAGCTGAGAATATATAAAATTTTATGTAAAGCATTCAGACAAATTTACAGTAATTAAAATTGAGCGAATAATTACGATTGAATTCTAGAGAATAATTTTGAACATTCGGCATATTAAATAATTCGTAAGTGAAAAATTCTAAAAACTTTACAAATGATACTCACAACTCAATTCTTAACTATAAGATTAATATGTAGTAACGTTTGCTAATTATGTATTTTCGGATTTTTAATATCAAAGATAAAATGATCGACAATAAATTTGCCCACCGCGTAAATTTCTAAGGCATTATCGTCGATCATTTTACCGTTGAATTGAAAAAATAATTATCAAAAGTTAAAGTTTATTATTTAATAAAATAACAAATATATTACTAATTAATCTTATAGCCAAGATTGTGAGCATCTTTTATAAAGTTTTTAGAATTATTTCTTACGGATTAAATTTATTATCAACGAGTGAACACTGGACGTTCAAAATTATTCTCTAGAATTCAATCGTTAATTATTCGTTCAATTTAATTAAATATGTCTACATACTTTACATAAAATTTTATATGTTCTCAGCTTTAATATTACTTAATACCACTTTTGTTAGTAATTTAGTAAATAAAAAACTTTTATATGTAAAAACGATTGACAATTATTTTTTTTTTAAAAAAAATTTTTTTAATAAATTTCGGTCGTTATTATTCACGTCTAATTAACGTCAAAATTTTCACTAGATACTACAAAAAGTGCTTCTAATTAAAGTTTTAGGCATCATTTTTGGCTATATTTTATATAAGATCGTTGTTATCTATCTTTAAAATCCATCGAGTCCGGTATGGGTAACTTTAAAAGATTAAATTTTTTATTTTTTGTCAATTTTATTTTGAAACGTAATTTCTCTATATATAGACATTCATTTTAATACAAAATATATCATGTGATAGCCCTGGTTTAGGGAATTTTATAAAAAAAATGTTTGTGCACTCGCTGTGCCACAATAAGCATTTTAATTTTAATGATTTTTTTTATTTTGATATCCACTGTACAGTCTGAAACTGTGAAATTAATAAAAAGATACCAAAAATAATTGTATCACCTTTCATTTTGTAATCTATATTAAGAATGATTTAATTTCGTGATACGCTCAAATTTATCAACAATGAAATTTGTCAATGAGAAATTTGATACAATATATGTAAGACATTCACATCCAAAAACTTTTCTAAATTTTTACACCTTTTTTTTTTTAAAAAAAAGAGCCATACCCATCCTAATATTTTATAGTATTAAATATGTATCTCCCATTTAAATTATTTAAATTAATTTTTTGCACTTTATTGTTGATCAATTTAATTTTATGCTATGACCCACCTAAAAGAAGATTCCATAATGGTGTAATAATCGACGATAAACTCTTAATATTTAGCGGAGGTACAAATATAACCGAATATACATTTGAATTTTTCTATTTGGATTTGTCAACATCATTTGAAAATGACAAATTGACATGGACGTCAATTCCTGAAGGAAGTCTTCCTGTATATACATGGCGGTCAACTGCTGTTTTAAGTTTGGATAGTTCTACGATTTATCTATTTGGAGGATTCATGAAAAATAAAAATACACTTGAATATGATTACTCAAATCTAGTCTACACATATGATTACCCTACTTCTACATGGTCAACACCAGAACTTGGTGGTGATCCGGTTCCTCCTAGACAGGATATAAAAGGAGTAATTGATAAAACGGGAAAAATATATATATTCGGTGGATATAATGCCACTAATTTAACATCAAATACAGGATATCTTTTCAATGATATGAATATATTAAATACAGTTTCAAATACTTGGACAACTTTAAGTATATCTGGATATGTTCCTAACCTATGTTCGCACTATGCGGCTAATATTTTGCCAAATGGAAATATTGTTTATTTTGGCGGAATAGAAATGGTTAGTGCTGATGCTGATTTCACTATTACGGATATAAACAAAGTAAGCAATTTAAATATTAATTAACAAATCATTTTTATAAATATTAATATACACTATATAATTCTTAATTCTTTATAATTTTCAAATAGATTAAACTTTTCGATACAAATACAAATGAATGGTCACAGATGGTAGATATTATTGATGTTAATTCATAAAATAAATGTAATATATAATAACTTATTGTCGTATTTAATTCTAAGGATGCCACAGGTGATTCAGTTGACTCGAGAATATATTTTTCCTCTGTGTTAAGTAAGTATCCAAATTATTTACTATTTCTGAAATATAAAAATCCATATTAAAATAAAAGTTTTCAATAGCACCGGATGGATTTATTATTATATTTGGGGGTTGTACATTTAGTGATTATGCTAGCGTTAGTCCTAAGCTTGCTATATTAGACACAAACAAAGATCCTTTCGAATGGACCATTCCATCTGGATCTAACGAAAATTCTCCACCATCTATTTATGGACATGTTGCAAATCTATATAATGATTTTATGATAATTACATTTGGTAAGTATATTTTAATATTTTAATAACGTTTTCAATTATATTAATGACGTTTCATATTTTTTTTTAGGATATGACGCGGATACTAAATTGTTTTCTTCTTCCGCTCAAGTGTATCTTTATAATATAAAAAGTAATCAATGGGTTACAACTTTTAACCCAACTGAAAATAAACCGACTACAACTACTACTACTTCAAGTACTAGCAAAGTTACTATAACTACCTCACCTGAGAAAAAGTCATCAAAATCTTTGGCAATTGGACTTGGGACAGCAATAGGTGCAGCGGTTTTGATTTCTTGTATTTTTATTGTAACTTTTATTATTCGTAGAAATAGAGAACCTAAAGACATAAAATCAGGTCAAAACAGACAAGAACCAAATATTCTTGAAATACCTGGAAGCAATCAACGATATTAAAAAAGTTCGAAATTTTTTTTTTTTCCAAGTTATTTTCATATTATAAATTTTAGTAAATTTATAATTAGACAAATTTCATGATTCAAAAAAAATAAAAATTCTAGAAATATTAATTTTGTAAAAGCAAGGAATACTATATTTAGTAAATTAATTTATTTTTGTATTATTAATTATTCCTATTTTATCTATGTAATAATTAGAAATAATAATTTTTATCTTTCCTTTGTAAAATTAAATATAAAAAAAATATTTAAAATTGTAATGAATCAAAAAAACCGATGTCAATATCAATTTGATGAGTATGAGAAAGTATAGAGTTAAAATTAAAAGAAGCTGAAATATTGAAGCTGTTATACATGAGAAAGATGAATTTTTTATCTCTTGTATTACAATAACGTTTTCATGAAATATCCATATTTTAGATGACTAATGATCTTGATTAAGATATAATGAATCTTATATAGATCTGTGCGTAGACTCCGAACCCTTATATTACTGATTTAATTAAGAGAGTTCTATTAAATAACAGATTAATAATTAAAGTTCAACAAATAAACCTACTTCATGTGATTTAGGGTTTTAGTTTTTCGCAAAGATTTTTCTTAGGAGTTGAAAGAATATTGATCTTTTTTCCTTTGAATATCATATTTATTTTTTTTTTATCCTAATAAAAAGAGATAATCAAAGATAAAGTTATAGTGATCACTTGTGGTTCAAATGGAATTGGTGCTTACTTGGTTAAACTTTAGTAACCTCTAGGTGGATAATTTTTATCTTATTAATTTTTTATCAATTACATTACATCACTGTACACACACAGAATAAATATAATATCTTTATAATTTAATCATTATTTAAAGGGGTGATATTAGTGTTAGGAAAGAGCTCCTTCTCTTCCCCCCTTCTTTAGTTTCTTTACATAAAGAACTTTGTAATAATAATCCTGTAATACTCTTTCTTGTAATATGTTCGCTTTTTCCGAAATAGATAAAAGACTAAGTTATCATTCATAGTGATGTTACAGATAAAGACCAATATCTTAATTTGTTTTTTGACTTATGTACAAATATTACTTCATTATCACTATACATCATCATCACTTATTTATTAATATCATTATTTATTTATTTATTATTATTATTTTTATCATGTTATTATTTCTATTCTTTAAAAACAAAACCAAAAGAAAAATTCCAGATTGTTTGCAATAATGCCGGAATCATGATTCTCGTGAGCATAATATCTCTAAAATATATATAACTATATAGACACAATAATTTATTTTATTTAATTTAGATGATTTTATCAAAATATCAATTAAGAGTCATTGAATTTTTAAATTAACACAGGTAGATATTTGATATTTATAAAATGTAAAGAAGAAAAATTTTATCCAAATTTTTTTTCAGAGCTTCAATAACTTCTGGTGTTGGTTTATAGAATCAAAAATAGGTAAGTAATGAGATTATTTAAACTTAACATTTTATTAAATTCATTAAAAATATATTTATGTCACATATTGCATAGATACCAAATTCGTGTCAATACTACTGCGCCTTATTTTGCAAATTTTTTTATTTTTAATTTTTAATTAATTATTTAATTTTATTTATTTTAGTTTATTTATTTTACATACAATAGAAACTCCAATGATTAAAAAACAAGAGAAAAAATGCTAATTTGCAGAAGTCAGCAATATTGTCACTCTTTATTAATAAACTTATTTATCGACAAATTGCTTTTCTATATTGTAATTTTACTATAATTTAATTTTTCAATATTTATTTCATGTCATGTCATGTTCACATTTTACCTTCGATAAGATTTTTTGCATTGATAAGATCTGCATAGAAATAATCGTTTTCAATAACGTCTTCATCAAACGCTACTAATAAATATATTAAGACAAAACAATTTCTGCTTGAAAATAAATCAAATATCATAAGATCGGAGATCAAAAAAAAAACCTAGTTTGCTCATGAATATGTTACGTGTAATATTTATGATACCAGTATCGAGGTTACAATATGATATTAATAAAAATTGATATTTGGAAATACGGTACCTTTATGTGGAGATAGAAAAATTTCTGTGAAGATAGCTTAAAATATTTTTAAAAAAGATTGGCATAAATATTTTCCATGTAATTTAATTTTCAACCGTTGAAATTCAAAAAAAGGAAAAAAAAGGAGTAAGTGTCAAATTAATTTAACAATGAGAAATTTGTTACACCAAACGGACAGAAAGTCACTCATCAACAATCCTTTTTTGGCCTGAAAATTAATTCAAAAATGTAAAATGATAATTCTTTATGAGCCATTTTGATAAATACTTTTATAGAAATGATTACCAGAATTAATGATCCAGTCTTGAAAATCATTATTTATATTAATAAAATTTGAATTCTTTCGGTGAAATTCATATTAACAGCAAAAAAAACTTTGAATATTTTGAAAATGAAAAAAAGTCGAAATTTTTTTACCTCATTTTTTAATATTCATAAAATTTATTAAAAATGTATCCCCCGTTCAAATTTTTTTTTTTTGCGCTTTATTATTAATTAATTCTATTTTATGCTATGACCCACCTAAAAGAAAATTCCATAATAGTTTAATAATCGACGATAGACTCTTGATATTTAGCGGGCTTACGAATATAACCGAATGTACATTTGAATTCTTCTATTTAGATTTATCAAAGCCATTTGATAATTACAACTTAACATGGACTTTAATTCCTGAAAGAGTCTTCCTGTATATACATATCGATCAACTGCTGTTTTAAGTTTGGATAATTCTACAATTTATCTAATTGGAGGGTTCATGACAAATAAAGTCACAAATGATTATGATTACTCAAATACCGTCTACAAATATGATTATCCTAAATCTACGTGGTCTGTACCAAAACTTGGTGGTGATACAGTTAATCCTAGACAGAATATAAAAGAAGTAATTGATAAATCGGGAACAAATATATATATTTGGTGGTGGATATAATGCAACTAATTTAACAAGCAATGAAGGAGTTCTATTCAATGACATGAATATATTAAAAACTGGTTCAAATATTTGGACGACTTTAAGTATATCTGGAAATCTTCCTTTTCTTAGTGCTGAATATACGGTTAATATTTTTGCCAATAGAAATATTGTTTATATTGGTGGAATAGAAAAACTTAGTGCTGATGCGGATTTCACTTCTGAAGATATGAGCAAAGCAATTTGAATGTTTAATTAACAAATTATTTCTAAACTATTTTCGTAAATAGTATTATAATAGGATACAAACAAAAATCCTTTCGTATGGTCTATTCCATTTAATTCTGGAGTAAATGCTCCACCATCTATTTATGGACATACTGCAAATTTATATGACGATTACATGTTAGTTACTTTTGGTAAGTAGACTCTAATATTTTTGTAACATTTTTCTATATATTAATGACGTTTCACATATTTTTTTAGGAGTTGAATTAGATACAGAATTATATACTTCTCAAGTCTATCTTTATAATATAAAAAGTAATAAGTGGGTTACAACTTTTAACCCGCCTGATAATAAAACGACTACAACCACCACTTCGAGTACTACTTCAAGTACTATTTCAAGTACTAACAAACCTGTTATAATTTCACCTCCAGAAAAGTCATCAAAGTCTTTGGCAATTGGACTTGGAACGGGAATAGGTGCAGCGCTTTTGGTTTCTTTCATTTTCATTATATTATTTATTGTTCGTAGAACTAAACGAAAAGCTCGAAACAAACAATTTTCAGGTATTCTTGAAATACCTGGAAGCAATCATCAATTATAGTTTAAAAAAAATTTTTTTTTCTAATTATTTTCACATTATGTAATTTTAATAACTTCTGATAAGCTTATAATTAGGTTATTTCATCATTAAAAAATCTAAATACTGCATCATCAATTATAGTTTTAAATTTTTATCTAGATTATTCATATTATGTAATTCTAGTAAGCATACCTAGAGCTGAATCACGTCCTCATCTTAATTATCACGTCAATTTGTCATAATGTAGTAAGAAGTGACCATGATAGTAAGACGTGACCGTAGTAGTAAGATGTAATAGTATTTCGTGACTTCGGCCGCAATTTATGCGACAATAAGCGATTTTCTACTAAGATAATCTATGACATATCGAAAGTTCTGGTTATTAGCTGCAAGATAATATGTGTTTAATTTCTGTAGCACGTGGAGATATTCGCGTTTAAATTCGAACGTCTGTAAAAAATTTCTGTCATAAATTTTTTCGGTAATTCTGGCGGAAATTTTTAAACGTCACAAAAATTTCAGAAAATTTATGGCAGAAATTTTTCACGGACGTTCGAATTTATACGCAAATATTCTTTGAATATCGATGCTACAAAAAAAAACATATATTATCTTGTAGCCAAGAACTAGGGCTTTCGATATGCCATAAAAATATTTTAGTAGAAAATCGCGACCGAAGTCAAAAATGGAATTTTATGTGCGTAATATTCTGTAGATCACGTGATTTCCGTTTATAATAATCTATAATAATAAATTGATTATATTGATTACTATATAAAAGATTCGTCTATAGTTAGACATACGACTGTAGTCACGACACAAGACTATAGTTATGACACACGATCACAGTCACTACGAAAACTTTTAATAAAACAAAAAAGATACGTCACACCTACGTCTATGCCATGACTTGGAGGGGTATGATGACCTCACTATATGTCTGCACCTCTAGGCATACCTCATAATCAAAAAAAAAAACCTCAAATACTGAATATTCGTTGCCATTTTCTTACAAATGTAATTATCGTATGAGGAATCCAGGAATATTCGAACTAAAGTCATTTGTTGTTTTCTAATTTTGCAAAAATAATAGTAAGCTTAAAAGGGAAATCGCCTTTTATGTCATAAATTATATTTACCTTGTAAAATTACACATGAAAAAATATCTTAATTTCTTGTTAAATTAGCGGCATAGGAACCAATGCTTGATAATAATACTATTTTATTTTTTTGGTCCCTATAGAGGGATCGACTGTATTATGTAATTTTATAACTTTTAATAAATTTAACATATTTATAATTAGGTATTAAAAAAAAATTTTTAAATACCGCAATTATAACGGTCAAACTAATATGCTGCATTAGAAATTCCAGTATTCCCTTTTTGGCTTGAATTCAAAAATGTGAAACAAAGTTCGTGACCACTAGTTTATTTATTTGTAGATCTACAAACAAAAAAACTTGTGTTTACCTTATTTAAGCCATTTTCGATAATACAATACTGGAAATCATTACCAGCATTCATTTTTTTTTATCCGAGCAGATTAAAATCAATTCATATTATTAAATTAACAAAATTGGAGTTATTGTTTAACTGAATCTCTTGCAAGTGATTTGCTCAAGAATGTGAATTCTTTCTGTAAAATCATATCAAACTGAAAAAGCAAAAAAAACAGAATATTTTTGAAATACAAGGTTTTAGATTGTCAATGAGAATTTGTTACACAAACTCCATTATGCATGCATTTAATTCAATCATTTGAAAAAAAAAAAATTTATACCCGTCCTAATATTTATAAAATTTTATTAAAAATGTATCTCCCATTTAAATTATTTCTTTGCACTTTATTATTAATTAATTCAATTTTATGCTATGACCCACCTAAAAGAAGATTCCATAATGGTTTAATAATCGACGATAGACTCTTGATATTTAGCGGATATACAAATGTAACCGAATATACATTTGAATCATTCTATTTAGATTTATCAAAGCCATTTGATAATTACAACTTAACATGGACTTTAATCCCTAAAGGAAGTCTTCCTGTATATACATATCGATCAACTGCTGTTTTAAGTTTGGATAATTCTACAATTTATCTAATTGGAGGATTCATGACAAATAAAGTCACAAATATTTATGATTACTCAAATCTCGTCTACACATATGATTACTCTACTTCTACGTGGTCTGCACCAGAAATTGGTGGCGATCCAGTTCCTCCTAGACAGGACATAAAGGGAATAATTGATAAATCGGGAACAATATATATATTTGGTGGATATAATGCAACTGATTTAGTAAATATTAAAGGAAACTTTTTCAATGATATGAACACATTAAAAACTGCTTCGAATACTTGGACAACTTTGACCATAACTGGAAATCTTCCGATTATATGTGCCGAATACGTGGCTAATATTTTGCCAAATGGAAATATTGTCTATATTGGTGGAATAGGAAAAGTTAGTGCTGATGCGAATTATACTTCCGTAGATATGAAAAAAGTAAGATTTAATTAAAAAATTATTTTTAAATTATTTTCATAAATATTATTATATAATATATAATTCTTTATTATTCTCGAATAGATTAAAATCTTTAATACAAATACATATGAATGGTCACAGATGGTAAATATTTTTGATGTTAATTTATAAAATAAATGTATTTTGTAATAACCAACATTTAATTTTAAGAATGCCACTGGTGCTGGGATTGACCCACGATGGTATTTTTCTTCCGTGTTAAGTAAGTATCTAAATTATTTGCTATTTCTTAAACATAAAAAATTCATATTAAAGTAAATGTTTTAATAGCACCGGACGGAGACATTATTATATTTGGTGGTATTTCGTATATTGCAGGAAGTGAAGATCTTAAAAGTTGTTAGTCCTAAGCTTGCTACGTTAGATACAAACAAAAATCCTTTCGTATGGTCCATTCCATCTGATTCAGAAGTAAATGCTCCGCCATCTATTTTTGGACATGCTGCAAATTTATATAATGATTACATGATAGTTACATTTGGTAAGTAGATTCTAATATTTTTGTAACATTTTTCTATTATGTTAATGACATTTCATCTTTTTTTAGGAGTTGAATTAGATACAGAATTGTATACTTCTCAAGTCTATCTTTATAATATAAAAAGTAATAAGTGGGTTACAACTTTTAACCCGCCTGATAATAAAACGACTACAACTTCCACTTCGAGTACTACTTCAAGTACTATTTCAAGTACTAACAAACCTGTTATAACTTCACCTCCAGAAAAGTCATCAAAGTCTTTGGCAATTGGACTTGCGACGGGAATAGGTGCAGCGTTTTTGGTTTCTTGTATTTTCATTGTATTATTTATTATTCGTGGTATTAAACGAAAAAAACAACCTTCAGGTATTCTTGAAATACCTGGAAGCAATCATCAGTTATAGTTTTAATAATTTTCTTTCCAAATTATTTCATATTACGTAATTTTAGACTTTTATTTAATTTATAATTAGGCTTATTTCATAATAATAAAAAAAAATACTGCAATGTTTGTTGTCATTTTCTTACATGTGTAATTAACGTATGAGGAATAAAGAAATATTTAGCTTAAATCATTTGTAAGCTTAAAAGGGAAATTTGGGTTGCATTATTAATTATTCTTACTTTATGCTTTGTAATGTTCGAAAATCGTCCTTTGCATCATAAAATAATATCTACCTTCATAAAATTAAACATGTAAAAACATATCTTTCATTTTTAACGATTCAAACCAACCGATAGACAATTCTTTTTGATGATCATCGATACGATATTGAGCTGATTAAGTTTATTACTAAAATTAAAAGATTCTGAAATATCGAAGCTACTGTTGAAAGGTAAATTTTAAGTCAATATTATGCTATTTAATTATTAAATTTGAATGTAATATTTATTTAATTCGATTTAAAATTAAACTTTATAATTTTTTTTTTGCTTAAATTTAACTTTATAATTAAACTTTATGTGATATGAAAATTAGAATAGAATGAAATCGATTGATAAAAAACATAGAAGAATTGTTTGTAAGTTAGTCTTAATTGACTGGCATCTGAAAAGGAACAAATTATCAAGATGAAATTAGGATATGAAAAGAACGATCTTAAGCCGTATTTTTTCAGTTAATAAATTAATAAAATTAATATAATATTTTTATAATGTATTTGTAAATAATAATAATGATGAAGATAAATTTTTTATTGCAAAAAAAGATCTTGTCTTTATTGATCTATAGAAATGGATGCAAAAATCATACTGATAGAGCCAAATCTATAAGATAAACAATATCAAATTTGATACTGAAGAATTGAGTCAAGGTAATTCTTGAAAAATTATTAATACAATTATCCACCTACTCGATTATTTAAATTTTTGTCTATATTTGTATTTATAAGAGATTGTTTTTTCGCTTTTTTCGATAACCAATTGTTTGTCAAAATAAATATTTTGATCAGCAACTACAGAATTTGTCACGTGCATCATCCTTGTGATTTATTTTTGCCAATAAAATTAGAGCGTCCTTATTCTGGACCCCTGGTTCAGGGTGAAATTTATGAACCCCCGGGGTTCAGGCAAATTATTCTA
>CAJVPK010001367.1:0-11723 GCA_910592015.1 Diversispora eburnea
TCGGATATCTATTGGTCCCCCCGATAGCTACCCGATTGGTCCCTGATATATGCCTGAAATATGGATTTCGACCTGTGAAGTCTAATATTAAATTTAACAATTGGCGAAATTAACATTACTGCAAAAAAATGATAGTATATAAGACTGTGGTTAATTAAAGTTAGATATATACAAAGATATGTGGTGTTGTTATATAATACTACAAAATGTTTACTTGTTTTGTTAATAGAAGTAACACACCAAAATTGTGAATTCTTTTCAGATTAAGGTCTATAATTAATTTATCAAGTTCAATTATATAAGTGTTAAACATGTCATCTGAAAACATACCTTGTGGTGAATTGGGATTAGTCTATAATAAATTAATAAAGAAAAAAAATTATGAAAATAAAGAAAAAAGAATTATCAAAATTGTTAAAAAATTATTATTATAAAGAAGAAAAAAAGAAGCAAAAAAGAAAAAATGAAGTAAAAAAAAGAATGAATAAATAAATAAAAAAAAAAGAAGTGAAAAAAAAAAGTAAAAGAAAAAAGTGAAAAAAAGAAAAAAAAAAAAAAGGTAGAAAAAAAGAAGTAGAAAAAAGTGAAAAAAAAAATGAAAAAAAGGAAAAAAATAAATAAAAAAAAATAAAAAAGAAAAGGAAAGAAAAGAAAAAAAAGAAGTGAAAAAA
This sequence comes from Diversispora eburnea, assembly GCA_910592015.1. Lineage (NCBI taxonomy): Eukaryota > Fungi > Glomeromycota > Glomeromycetes > Diversisporales > Diversisporaceae > Diversispora > Diversispora eburnea. Next base: position 672 of record CAJVPK010001367.1, read on the forward strand.
AAAAAGAAAGAAGTGAAAAAAAGGAAATAAAAAAAAAAAGTGAAAAAAAGAAAAGAAAGAAGTGATCAAAATTATACTCTTTCTTCCTTCAAACTAGTTATCTGGTATCAATAATACATGTTACAATTCATTTCATTTTGTTGTAACTTAAAAATTACTAATATCAAATAGTGTTGACAAAATATATTGATTACTTTAAAATAATAATTATAATAATTATCATTTTGACTTATGGAAAACTTGTTTATAACCTTTTTCAAACTTATAAAATAGTTTTCCTTCTATAATAGTTGTTCAATTACAGATTCAAGTTCTGTAAAGAATGAAGATCTATTAATATAATTTTTGATAATCCCATTATACAATTCTACCAATTGTGTGTTTTAGATTTTAACATTGAATATACAATTCGTAAAACACAATATCCAGGCCTTCTGATAAGGATAAAATTGATGATTTAAGTAGCTAATGATATCATCATATTCAGATATTAGTGCTACACATTTTTTCTCAAAAAGTAATTTGATACAGTTATTATGTGTGTACCAGAATGCAGCAAAAAATTTGTTCTATTTTTTACTATGGTATTTGTTCAAAAAATGTTTTTCAAAATTCTTTTAGATGTGAAATAAATAAAAATAATATTTTGTTATTGACCAGGAACTATTTATCATGGCAATCATCGCTGGGTTGGTATCTGTATATAACAGATATGATATTAATTTACCTATTGTATCAAGGAAGCTTTTAAATAACCATTGTTACCTCTGATTTTATCTTTATTTTTATTAATTATTTATGTATTTTATTATTATATATTTATTCATATATGTATTATTTTATTATTAGTTATTATATAATTATTTCTTATCATTTATATACAGTAGATCAATTTAATAGTCTGTAATACGAATTAGATATTATTACTTAAATTAGTAAATTCCTAAATTCTTGTTAATCTGTAATACTAGAATATAAATTAGAGTACAAGTCAGAGTACAAGTTAATATCTCAGTTAAAGTACAAGTTAAATTAATAGTTAAAGTACCAGTTAAAATATTAGTATAGTTACTAGTGAAGTTTATAGTCAGATTACAAGTTAGCTTAGTAGTTAAAATCATAATGTATATAAAGGCTGAGAATTTCCTCAACTTAATCTTCAATTTCTTAGTTTTTGAATTAGTTAGGATTTATTAAGTAATAAAGTTAATATTACAAAATCCTTTGAGTTCCTTGTTTATTATATACTTTTGATAATTGATAAACTGTTTGTTCCTATTAACAAGTCTTCATACTACTATTAATAGTTAATATGCCTCTTTCATAATTGATTATACTTAATTTCTTCTACATATAAACTCTCGTATTGTGATTATTTTACCTTGAGATTAGTAATTTTTACAGTTATACTTAGTTTTGATTATTAGTTTTCATATTATTTTACTCTGTTGTCTTTGTAAATTGTAGAAGGTTTACATGAATAATATCATGTAAAACTATTTTTGATCTTGTCTGAAAAGATAGCTATAGTGACAAAATGGAAGTGGTTATGATTATCTATAAAATTATTACATACAGAATCATTAAATGACAATTAGTTTTTGCAATTGTATTGAGAAATATTATATCGTAAAAACGTGACTACAATTCTTATTGAGAGGAGTTTATCCAGTAGAATTAAATAAGATAGTTATCTTGGTCTTCAAATTTTACATCAATGTGAAAGGTTAGATTTTCTTGCTATTGGATCATAGATCAAGATACATTAAACCAGCATCACTTTTAGAATGGATTTTATAATGACAAAAAGAACTAATCAAGTTATAAATGTTTTTGACATAAATATATTTCTCAGGATTTTTATATTACAAAACTTCAATAATTACATTAGGATAGATACTACATATCACAAGCAACCTAATATCATTATACATTTTCAGGATGAATCTTTGATAACTGGATAAAAGAGAAGAAATATTTTACACAAGTTTGTGATTATGTTAGTTTTCGACTTTTATAATATAAATTAGATTGTTATTCTTCTGGCAATAAGTGTTAACCCCAAACTTGCAGTCATTAGAGATATGTTCTGTATTACGACTGTCTTTTGTGTGTATCTCTTTTCTTGACACATACTTTTGACCTCACAAGCATGTATAAATTTGTCACCTGGGTAAACTGTCCTTTTTATCCTTCTTACTATGGGTGATGGTAAATGTAAAACCCTCTTTCAACCTATGGTTTTCGAGTTATCTAGAAATAAAAGATAAATTCAAATTAATTTTTATTAAATAAAAACTATAGTGGTTTATTTGAGTAGAGAAAAAGATTTCGGTAACAATATACTTATCAAAGTTTATCTAAGTATTAAAAGACATTTCTGGTATTATCAAATAAAGTAATTCATTTTCATGTTCAAAAAATATGTTAGATAAAATTTTTTTAGGATTTTTAGTTAAATCAATACTATTATAGTCAAGTAGCTTTGACAGCACTTCACTTGTTTCCTCTAACAGTACTTCATGTGATTTATTATCAAAAGAAAAAAAATCTAAAGAGAGATTGTGAAAAAAAGTTACATTTAATACATTCTACATGACATACATAAAAGGTATAAGTACTAAACTAAATAAATAAAGGTGATGTGTATTATTTTGATAATAATAACTGATTACATATTCACGTGAGATAACTTGAATATAATTACATAATTAAGTGATCACAACAGTTAATTAAAACTGAATCACAAAACATGATGTTCAATACTACTGGTATAATTAAGACTTTTTATTTTTATCATTAAAAAGCAAAAAAAAATTGTATGAAAAATAAAATTTTAAAATTTTCAAATTTAAAAAAAAACGAAAATTGAATTTTGAATTTTGTATTTTTTTTAAAAAAACGAAAAAAATTGTAATTTGATATTTTTTTAAAAATAAAATTTTTTAAAAAATAAAAATTTTATTTTTTTTTTATTAACTTAATATATAATGAAAAAAAAAAATCATATAAAATTTCAAATTTGAAAAAACTAAAAATTTTTTTTTAAAAAAAAAAATAAAATTGGAATTTTTTAAAAAGTAAAAAAAAAATATATAAAAAATAAAATTTTAAAAATAAAAATTTAAAATTTTCAAATTTAAAAAAAAAATCAAAAAAAAAATTATAATTTGATATTTTTTTTAAAAAATAAAATTTTATAAAAATGAAATCATAATTTTTTGAAATTTTGAATTTTATTATTTTTTTTAAAAAATAAAATTTTCAAATTTTGTCATTTTTAGTAAAAAAATTAAAAAAAAAACAAAAATTTAAAATTTTTCTAATTTAATTAAATTATTATTTTTTTATTAATTAATTAGAGACTTGAAATTAAAACAAAAATTAAATTTTATATTTTTGTATATTAAATAAAAAATTTTTTTAAAAAATAAAATATTTAAAAAAACAAAAATGTAATTTTGAGAAAAATCATTTTCTTTTTTTTTCAAAAAAAAAATAATTTTCTTCAAAAAGTTTTAAACTATTTATTATATATGTTAACTATACGAAATTTGCTATAAATCAGAATTCTATTTATAGTAAAATTATCTTATTCTTTTTTTTTTATTAACCAGTATAAACTATACAAGTTGTTCAAATTATTTTTCAAAATCTCAAATTTTTATATAATATCAAATCCTGAATTTTCTCTTTTCAGCAAAACCAAATAAATCAAATTATTATAAAATATAAAAACAATCAGTTGTTTATTTTAAAATATAAAATGTATCTGTAAAATATAAAATAGACTTGAATATAAAATTAAAGTAAAAAATAGATTTATACAGTATTAACTTAACACAATTCTTCTTGAATGTTCCATAATAATATCTAGCTAATTGTTTGAAAATCAAATATTTAAAGATCTAACTTTTTACTTAAAAATATTTTAATTTTATTTCAAACTAAATATTTGATATATAATACTTACAAAATTGTTGAAGTCAAGGTGAACAACAATGTCTTTTTTAATAATTATATTGAATTACAATACTTTATTAAAATAAAAATGTATAAAGAACATAAGTAAAATATAAATTTTCATGGGATAAAAAATGATAAGAGATAGTATCTTACTTGTCCTGATATTAGACTTAATATTTCAGTTACTAAAGAATTGGTATTTAGTAAAAAAAATAGTATTGAGCTTGATTTTGATTTTAATTTTGAAAAAAATTTACTTTTAACAAATTAAAATATATACAAAATGATTCTAAATACAACTAAATTAACTTATTATAAAATGACAAGATTTTCTTAAATTTTTAGTTAATATCATTAAAACTACAATTATTCCTTCCTGTTCTATTAGTTTTTATATTATTTTTTACTAGTTATCTTTCAATTATAACTAATTACTTTTGTAATAAGCCTTTCTCAAACTCTGATAAAATATAAAATAAATAAATATAACATAAATGGTGAATATTTTTTGATCAACATGTTTCCCCTCAAATCTCATGTATATTTAGGAAAGCATTTCAGCAAGTTACACTTCTTCATAATCAGTTATTTCAATAAGATTTTTATATTTTAGATATCTAAATGAACAATAATTTGAACTGTTGAACATTAAAAAAACATACAAACATTTATAATAATCATGTCTCTGAATTTTTTACTGTTCACATTATACGTGTTGTCCAAATCCCAAATCATTTGGGATTTGGAATACCAAAATTCCAAATTACTAGTATTTGGAATTTGGGATTTGGGATTTCGGCAAAAAATACTAATCATAATTTGGGATTTGGGATTTTGGCATTTGGGATTTCGGCATTTGGATTTTGAATTTGGGTGACAGGTATAGTTCACATGCCATGTTTGCTCTGTTCCTATCCTTAAATAGCTTATAAAGATTTTAATTATATACAAAAATCAATTCTAAACAACTTAATTAATGACTCAAAGCAGATTTTTTATAAAACTTTGCATTATTTACATTTTTTTTAAAAAAACAATAAGCAATAGTATCCCTTGACAATGTAACTAATTGTCTTAATTAATTATGCCATATGTCATGTCATTTTTTTTGAGACAATCATCTATAATGATAGGTATCACAAATAACTAGATATTAATTGATATGCAAATTTTAAAGAATAATTGAATTTTATCATATAGAAAAATCTTTCACATAAATACTTATCAAACTTGCAAAGGCCAAAATTAGTAGAGCTAATACTAAAATGTCAGTTGTAGATTTCAACTGTACCTTTATTAAATTTGAATTTTAATTACATCATATAGTTTACTCCTTTAAAATTATGAATTTTGAATCACAAAAAACAAAAGAATTAATTTTGAAAATCTCATATTTTTTCAATAATATTAACTATATAATATTTTAAAATCGTTAATATGGGATCATTAAGAAAAAAGATAAAACAACCTCAATTATAGAAATAATATGATTTTTAGATAAAGCTGAGTGAAAAACATTTTTAAACTTCAATATCTTGTTTCATAAATTTAAACACTAAAGAACTAATGTAAATCAGATCAGACCTGAGATCTCAAACTTGAGCTTGGTTGTTATATCTCTTTTTTGAATAGATAAGAGTATATGTAATAACAAGTACAATATTGGTATATTTCTCAACCAAACAAATTTTAATGTTGTTAACTTTACTATTTAAGATTTCTGATATATCGATTATTTTAATTATTTATTTTTACTCAACGTGACTTATTAGCTTCCATAAGTGAATGATAGTAGCAGGAAGTATAAGTAGATTTTTTTTTACTAGAAATAAGTTTTGCTAAGAATAATTCTATAGTTTTTTTCTTTTTATTTTTATCATTTTATCTGGAGTTTTTTTTTCATTTTTTTAACTACAAGATCTTTAATGTTGTTTCCTGAATTTTTTTTTTTGTTCTTTAACAGCAAGAATCGATTTACTTTCTTCTACATTCAAATTTTTTATACCCCTGCCTATTGGCATATCATCTCAAATCTCTCTGCCTATTTGTGTATATTCCTGCCTATGCTTGCACTTGAAATTAAATTCATATAGTTAGAAAGAAAGTCCTTGTTCTTGGCTACAAAATCGTATGCGTTTTATCCCGGAAGCAACGATATCGCGGAGTTATTCTAGTTTTAAAGTGACAATTAATTTGCATTATTCACGGACTTTTTTTCTTTAAACTGGAATAACTTCGCGAATATTGATGCTACTGGGTGAAACACATACCATTTTGTAGCCAAGAACAAGACCTTTCTTTATATCTTAGAAATACCTTAGTAGAAAATCGCTCTACGCTTCCAAATCACGAACAAAGTCGAAAAAACGCGCGAAAATCTTCCGCAGATACCGTTATTAAAATTTCCTGATGTAACACAAACAGTATTGCGAAATTACAGAATTTTCGATAATAATTTTTTTATACAAGGTATGGACTTATTCAAAATTTTAAGTTAATAAAAACTGTGTACGCGTTTTTTAACGCCGATCACTTTACCAACAAAAATTACTCGCAATTGTATTGTACAGGTGTATCTTGCTTGGGATTTCATTAGGGTGCGGATGACTGGTAATAAAGTGAATGTTATTTACAAAGAACTCATCAGACTGTATTTATGATTGACAAAAATAAAGGTTAACTTTATTAAATAAAGTTGTGACGCAGTAGCACATAAATAGGTATGACTTGTTATTCTATTTATAATAGTTCGGGAGACAGTTAAACTAGCAATTGCATCAGTACTATACAAAAATAAACTATATCTGATAAAATAATATAATTATAATTATAATTCTTCTTTAAAAGGGGGTAATTCATATTTAGTAGGATCAAAATGTTCTAAAGAAGTAATTACTTCTGTTGCACCATTATCACCAGGATATAATGCCGCCAAATTAGGATCTGGTACCCAAATAACCTAATAAAATTAATAAATGAAAATAAAATAAAAAAAAATGGTAGAACCAATTAATATAATAAAATTTTAAATAAAAATGGTAATATAAAATTAAAAATAAAAGTACTTACATGCATTCCCGCATTTCTTGCAGCTTGAATTCCATTAAGTGCATCCTCAAAAACTAAACATTGTGAGACAGGTGGATTACCTGCTTTCGCTCGGGCAGCAAGAAAGATATCAGGAGCAGGTTTCCCATTAAGAACATTGGGATCATCTCCACAAGTAATATCATCAAATAAACTAAATAACTCTTGATTATTTGATGACTTGATTTTAAAATTATTTCGTAACGAACTCGTTGCCACCTAAATATTTCAGTATTTATTTAATCAAATTATAAATTATTAAATATTTATATTTTAGTAAAAATAATTAAATACTCACAACTATCGGTATCTTATGCGCGTTTAAATGTTTAACGAGTCGCTAAATAATCAACAGATAATAAATACAAAATTATATAATATAATTTCATATATAATAATATAGAATGTGTAATACGAATATACTAACCAAAACACCTGGCATTGGTTTAGAGTGAGGGAATTTAAGTTCCTTTTCAAATAAATAAATTAAAATAAATTCAAAAAAATTTAAATAAATTAAATAAATTAATTATTTTAAATATTATTATATTACTTCCAGTTTTGTTCTTTCTGTAAGATATTCATCTATTGTCACATCCAGTTGCGTTTCTTTTATCAATAACTCTACAGACTGTGAATATTTGATAATATTAAATAATATATTAATATTAATAATATGATAATATTGATAAAGTATTTATAAATTACAGTATTTGATAGTTAATAATATTAATAAAATTGATAAAAATTGATAAAGATTAAAAAAAAAAGAAAAGAATAAAAAAAGAAAAGAATAAAAGAGTAAGAAAGAGGAAATTTATTACATCTCGGACTCGAAGCCCCATTAAACGAGATTTGAGTTCCCATGTATAAGATTTACCATGTCTTGCTAAAAGTTCAGCTAATAGTAAAGAAAAATAAATAATAATTAACAAATAATCAATAAATAATTAAAAACAATAATAATTATCCATTTCGGTTAAAATATTTTAAACCAATTTACTTGTTATTTGGGTATAAATTTTCTCTGTATCCTATATATTATAAATAAATAATATTATTGAGAATTATTATATATCAGATATATCAGAATTACTGTAAAACTAGAATTATTGTAGTGACCTCGTTTAAATTTAAATTTCAATTGCTTAAAAACATACCAGTAACAAACCTATTATCCGAAAACCATATATTATAAGATTAAATTAATTGTGACAGATTTTCCCATATAAAAAAAAAAAAAAAAAATCAAAATTTACCATCCATATCAAAGATACAATGCGTAATTTTCACCATTTTGAAGATAAAATGGCTTCCCGAGTCAACTTTCAAAAAATCAGATTTTTAGGGTGTCATTAGATTTTTATTTGTGTCACATTATTTGTTATTGGAAATATGTCACGTGGCGGTAGAATAATCACGTTAGATGACAAGAACAACAGTTTTTAATTTTTCATAACTGAAAAATCTAGTTAAATAGTGTTCCGATCCTTAATTCTATAAATCCGAATTGATCCTATAATCCAGATTGATGAATCCTAAAAATAAAGGAAAATGAATACAAAGCTTTTAATTTAATATATTACAATATACATAGTTAATCCTAAATTTAAGGATAAGGAATAATCAGTGTTTGAAATTCAAATTTAAATCTTGTCAATTTGGAATTCTATATGCAAAAAAATATGTGCGGAGTTTTCAAATTTTGTGCTAGCGCACATTCCGCACATTACACTGAAGGATTTATAACTATATGTAAAAGGTAATTTTATAGTTACACAATGAATAATATATATGGTCCTTTAACGTCAGAATCATGTGACCCATGAGATTCTTTTTTTTAAAAAAAAAAAATGCAAAGATCGAGTAAATATCTATCTTTGACATCCTTAAACATCTTGTAAGTATATTGTTTAAAAAAAAGGGGGAAAGACTCTCCACCTCCTAATGATGACAAAGCATAATAAATCAAACTAGAGTTTCTGAGAAAAATCCTTGATTATAAAAATGCAGCAAAACTGAAAACCAAAAAAAAAAAAATCAAAAGTATATATAATAGAATATATAATAAGAATAATATTAATGCCTTATTTCTTATCTCTTTTTAATACTTTTTTACAATATTTAATAGATTCAAAGAAATTTTTGGAATAAATAATAAATTATGAAAGGTTGGTTTTACTTGTATTGAAAATTTTTCAGATCTCTTTTTCCTTTTTTTTTTTTTTGATTTGCCAAGATGAAATTATGCAATTAAAGCTGGAATTACCGGCTGAATAAATTGATGAAAAAATTTGCACCAATGTTAAACTGAGCTAAATATAATTTAATGATAATGCAAAATGTCACAATAATTATTCTTTTGAATTCATTTTGATTTTAATTATTTCAATTTTTTAATTTTTTACAGACATAAAAAAAAGCAGATAAAATATAATTTGTTGGGGGCAGGAATATTATTCTTGAATAGGTAATTTTTTAAGTTTTTTCTTTAAGACACGAATTTCTTCATTGATTTTATAAATGATGATAAAGATGACGAGTCAGACAGGAAAATTTTTCTTGATTGTTGATAAATTTTATTTTTACCATTCATGCTTAACTGATTTTTTAATATATATATATATATATAAATATTGTAATTGATTTGTTTTGAAATTGGTTTCTTATCGTCTATTTCATTATTATTATTATTATTATTATTATATTATTATAATATTATATTAGGTACGGAAATTCACTTTTAGACTGTTTCGAATATACAGTACAATACGTTGTTCGAGAAAAGACAGATTTTACTGTAAACGTAAAAGCAGAGTTATAATATTTTGAATTTTTTTTTTTTAAAAAAAAAAAAAGATGAGAAAGAAGAATACACGAATTTTCTGATAATAAGTTTCCAAAATACCCTCAAAAAATTTTTTGAATCAAGTTAATTGAAAAGTCACTTTTGTTTAAATTTGTTATAGGAAATAAAAATAGATGAATAAAAAAGAATGTGCACATGTTACTTTTTATACTATAATCACGGGTGACGTATCATTATTCGCAATTGATTCAAATGTGACTTTTAATAAAATGGTACTAATTTATAATTCTACTACTATAATATATTATATTAATTTTTATAATTGAATAAATTATTTCTTTTTCAAAAAATATTATAAAACAAAGTTTTACACAACCAAATTTGTGTACGATATTATTATCTAGATCGCTTTTTCTTATATTATTATTGTTGTTGTTATTATTATTTACTTTGAAAATTATTTAGATTCATCCGATTCTGAAGGTTTAGAAATAAATACCAACCAACTGATAATGAAATAAAACAAGAATAAAGGATACACGGCTAATGCTCTACGGTTCTCTAAATGAGAAGTCGAAAGAAAATTTACAGATGCTAAAAATAATAAAAATAACAAAAAAAAAAAATAAAAAAAAAAATAATAATAATAATAATAATAAAAATAATGAAAGGAATAAAAAAGTAATAAGCAAGTTTGTAAGTAACAGAATATTTTATATATGTAAATTCAAAGAAAAAAAAATAATAATAATAAATACTTACCGTAAGAAGACCAAGCAAATGCGACAATACATAAAGGCAATCTTACATAAGGGTTTTCCACAAATACTGCGATAAATGCAACCAAAACCAATGGAAAAATACAATAACCAAGAATGCATACGCTCTGAAAGAATGAACTAAAAAATAAAAATAAACAATATAAATAATCTTTCTTTATATCAAAATTAATAGAAATAATAATTTAGAGATATAAACTTACACTGAACCACCTAAAAGTTTTGCATTTATTGTCACTACAGCGGATCCAAGCCAAACGATAATAAAAATATCAGTAAAAACTGAAATTTGTTGTGAATCCGGTGCTCTGATAGTCAACAATCTATATTATTAATTATTATTTATTATTATTATTATTATTATTATTATTATTATTATTATTATTATTATTATTATTATTATTATTATTA
>CAJVPK010001368.1:0-11717 GCA_910592015.1 Diversispora eburnea
TAACTTATAAACTCAGGCTTGAGCTGAGCCTAAGACTTTTGGGCTCAGCTCGGCCTGAGCTTTATGAGGCTCGGCTCGGCTCGGCCTATGAGAAGCTTTACTCCCGATAGACATACGATAGGTGTTTGATATTCTCTATTTTGACTAGTGTATGTGATATAGATTCTGATTTAACTTAAATAAAACTCAAGACTATGTGATATAGATTCTAATTTACCTTAAATAAAGCTTAAGACTATGTAATATTGATTCCGATTTATCTTAAATAAAGCTCATGACTACATAGGTTAACTTGGGATTACTTTAAAATAAAACTCAAGATTACATATGTTAAACTTAAGTTACCTTCAAATAAAGTTCAAGACTATGTAGTATTGATTCTGATTTAACTTAAATAAAACTCAAAACTACGTAGTATTGATTCTGATTTATCTTAAATAAAACTCATGACTACATAGGTTAGCTTGAGATTACTTTAAAATAAAGCTCAAAACTACACATGTTAAACTTAAGTTACCTTCAAATAAAATTTAAAACTATATGATATAGATTTCGATTTATCTTAAATAAAGCTCAAGACTACGTAATATTGATTTCGATTTACTTTAAATAAAGTTCATGACTACATAGGTTAACTCAGAATTACTTTAAAATAAAGCTCAAGACTATGTATATTAAATTCAAAGTTACCTTAAATAAAACTCAAAATCTAAAAAATAGACTCAAATATATATGTGCTCAAAAAATAGACTCAAATATATATACGTTCAAAAAAATAAGCTCGAATATATATACATTCGAAAAAATAAGCTCGAATATATATGTGTTTAAAAAAAAAAGTTAAAAAAAATAAAAAAAATATTTAAATAGCATATATATTCGAGTTTAAAAAAATAGACTCGAATATATATACGTTTGAAAAAGAAGATTAATGTATTTATTATACATGTTCCCAAAATTGATTTTGGATTTTTGAGGTATTTTGACTTTTTGAGATTTATGCAAAATCTATTTTATATATAGAAGTAAAAAAAGTACCTAGTTATATGTATCTTTAATCAAAGAATAAATCTGGGTGGTCAAAAAATTTCAGGTTTTAAGTAAAATAATTTCGTCTTCTATGAAAAACTATTTCAACTTTTTTCCTCAAAATTATAATTTCGGGACTCCAAAATAATTTTGCGTGCAAGTATAGTATATATATTAGAGTTTAAAATGCATATATATTCGAGTTTATTTTAAACTCGAATATATATGTTGCATCAATTAAAATAGTTTTTTTTTTCCCTCAAATAATTTTTCATATTTCAAATATTTGGAAAACCAAAAATAATTTGGAATGTCAAAAATAATTTGGGATATCAAAAATAATTTGGGATATCAAAAATAATTTGGAATGTCAAAAATAATTTGAGATGCCAAAAATAATTTGGAATTTGGGATATTTTGATTCTCAGATTTCAAATAATTTTGACATATTTTAATAGTCATAATGCCATATTAATTTGGAATTTGGGTAGCATATATAGTAATATCGATTAAAATTGTAACAATATAAATGCAAGTGATGACTATCAAAATGATATATTATGAATATCTAACATAAACAAAGATTATTAATACAAAATTACTATGAAAATAATAGTATTTACAAAATTTCATATATGAAGATATCAAAATTGATAACCTTCAAAAGTTATCGATACAAATTTATTATGAAAATGATAATATTCATAAATTTTATATATGAAAATATCAAAATTGATAATCTTCGAAGGTTATTGATATGAATTTACTACAAAAATAATAATATTCACAAAATTTTGTCACATGAAAATATCAAAATTAATAACCTTCGAAGGTTAGTAAAGACTTTCAAAGGATAACATATCGAAAAACAGTGAAATACTTATGTTAACATTAACTTTCAAAGGTTTTCATTAGAAAAAATTTCCCAATATATTTTTTTGTGTTTGACCTGTATTTTATTTAATTATTCAATTTTTAATCATATATAACTTAATAATTATATCAATTTACTATTTAAAAATAGAAATTTTATTTCAATTTTTTCAATTTTTTATTCAATTCAATAATTTGATGACATGTATAATATATACTGTATATCTAAAATTAATATTAAAAAAAAAAAAGACAAAATAATTTTTTTTATAAAAAAAAATTATTTTATTTAAGATTTAAAATTTTTTGATTATTTAAATAAATTTTTTAATTAAAAATACACTTAATTGAATATTTTTAATTTCACATATAAAACAATTTTAAGTAAATTTCAAAAAACAAAATATTTCAAAAATTCAAGATCAATTTTGAAAACATGTATAATTCAAATAGTATAATACTATGTGATAATAATAAAAAATTGTAAGAATAAATTCATCTAAATAAGAAATAGATTTTCTTTTTATTTTAAACTAATTTGAAAAATAGAATTATATTTGAAAATTAGAATTATACTCTAAAATCAATTTGAAAATTAAAGTTATATTATAACTTTAATTTGAAAGTTAAAATCATATCTTAAACTCAATTCAGAATTTAAGTACTCATAACTGTAAATTAACTTGATTTGATTTGATTCAACTTGTTATGAATACCAACTGTACTGTACAAATTTTAGTAATATTTAATTATATTTTAATTATATAATATAATTTATTACTTAATTACTGCATCCATGTAATTACATCAGATAATAGATCTTCTAAAGGGAATTGAGATATATTTGTATTTTCAATAATTATATTAAATCTATCTTATATTGTTTGCACTTGTATTTTTTTGCTTTTTGTCTTGTTTCCATTTAGAAAAACACTTTCATTGTGATTAGTAGATAAAAACTGTATTAATAACAAGGATATCTTGAAATAGTTTCCATTGAGCTTGAAATTAAACTTTGAGAGGATCAAAGGTAAACTGACACAACTTGTCTCTGTGAACAACAACTTCTTTACCAGTTCAGGCTTCTTGAAATTAATACCAGAGCCAATGTCTGAAATTAGGCAGTGGTTTAGAAACTGAGGAGGTATTGAACTTGGCATAAATAAAAGATTCACGTTGAGATGGCAGTGTCATGATTTCTGAGCATGGACTTGATATCATAAGCTCTGTGTCCTAAAGATTGTATTTTACCTTCCCCGTTCCAGCGTTTAATATATAAACACATAAAAGGCACTTTTTACACTTTTGTAGCTAAGCAACGAGTCTATGAATACCTGATAAAAGTGTCTTTAAACCAAGGAAAGATGTGTTAGATCAGATACATAGGAAAAAGATGTTCAGCCAATTATATTCAACCCTTTCTTTAACAGTAAAAATGGTAAAAATGGTCCTCATTAGCAAATAAAAAACCGACAAATTTATCCAATTTACACTTTTTTAATCTCGAAAATTTCAATTTTTAAAATCACAAATCGTAATTCTAAAATATTTAATTGTAATAATTGTTTAAAACGAAATGTATGCGCAACCACCCCCTCCTAACCCTCAACAATCCGCACAACGTCCTATTTCCAACCCACCTCAACCACAATCACCTTCGACGTCTAACGCTGCATCATCTTTGATACAGCAAAATTGGCGACCAGTCGGAATTCACAACGCGCAAGCAGTTCGTCCTTCCTCACCAAGCACTGTACCTCAAAATAATTCTAGATCCCTTATCTTTCCACCCAGTCAACGGCCCCCTCAAAATGGTGCAGCACCAGGCTTTTCAAGACCGCCGATTCCAGGTTTTATTTTTTTCCTCCAGAAATATTGCGCTAATTTATTCGAGGATTAGTTCCTTTCAGAGATAGAATTATTAAACAACTTGATATCGACTAATTCATCTAAATCAGAAAATTTTCATTCGCAATAATGGATCTAAATGTATTATTTATCTTATTTTTATTATTCATTCAGTTTCCAGACCCACATTACAAGGTCAATCACCTACAACTATTGCAGCGATTCAAACACCACAAAGCAATACTTTCTCTACAGGCTTTCCGGGATCAAGGCCTCACATGGTTCCACCAGTATATTCACAACCCACAATTCCCCCTTTATCAACAACCTCTCAATATGCCACTAGACCTTTAAGTCCACCGGGACCAATGCGTTCACCGCCACAAGGAGTTGATATTGATAATATGGTAAATCAAATGAATAATATAGGGATTCAGGATCAACCTCAGCTTGATGTAATGTATTTTATCAGTCCAAAAAATTTTTGTAAATCTATTTTATTTATTTATTATTATTATTTTTTTTAAACTTTATTTTAACATTAATATTTCCACACATTCTACTTACTAGCAACATTCCAAACCCTCTAAGCAAAATCGTCCAAAACGAGCTTATCATCCAAGTTCAAATCTTAATAATTCTTCAAACATTTACCCTCAACCTCCTCCTCAAGTTAATAATAATAATAATAATAATAATAATAATAATGTATCACAACCGGAACAATCACAAATGTATTCTCCAATGGTCCCTCAAACCCCTTTGAATCAACCAATTTTACATCAACCTCAGTATATGCAACCTACATCTGTACCAAATCAACAACCTCAAACCATGCCCCGTCCTGTTCTTCCAAATGCTCCTAGATCCCGAATTGATCCCAATCAAATCCCGTCACCAGTTGTTGTTCAAGAACAAGATCAACGTATATTTGAGGAACAAGTTTATATGACATGTTCCAAATCTACTGTACCTTTGGCAAGTACTGATTTCAGAGCCATTGATGAAGGTAATTATTTAATTTTATATTTATTCGGAGTTAATTTTAATTTCTAATTTCTATTGATTCCCTATTCTCTATTGATTCTATCGATTTCAAATGCAGGTATCTCTAATCCCCGGTTTATGAGGTTGACATTATATTCTATACCACACACCGAAGAACTTCTTCAAACATCTCATTTACCTCTAGGGGTTATTTTACAACCTTTAACCAAATTAAGGGATGGCGAGGTCTGATTTATAATTTTTATTGGCTTATGTATATAGTATATGTAGACCTCCTTCTGTATAAATTAAATTTAATTAAAGTTTTTTTGTTTTTTTTTTTTTTTTAAAAAAAATAACTTATTAGGGTCAAATTGAACTTGTTGATCTTCAAGAACAAGGACCAGTTCGTTGTCTTCGGTGCAAGGCATATATCAACCCTTTCGTAATTTTCGTGGAAGGTGGAAAGAAATTTGTTTGCAATATGTGTTCATTCTCTAATGAAGGTATTGTTTCTCATTTTGTAATCATTTTAATCCACAAAATTTTTTTTTTATTTTATTTTTATTTTATTTTACGGCTTACCATTTTAAATTATTTATTTCAAGTTCCTCCCGAATATTTCTGCATTTTGGATATGAACGGCAGGCGGGCAGATATAGATCAACGACCCGAACTGAAATATGGAACAGTGGAATTCACAGTCCCTCAGGTAAACAAAAAGGAAATAAACAATCAAATATAAAATAGTATAATTATGTATAATCGAAATTCAATCATTATTATAACCCAAATTTGTCTAGGAATATTGGGCAAAACCACCTGCTCCGTTATCATACGTTTTTGCTATTGATGTAT
This sequence comes from Diversispora eburnea, assembly GCA_910592015.1. Taxonomy (NCBI): domain Eukaryota; kingdom Fungi; phylum Glomeromycota; class Glomeromycetes; order Diversisporales; family Diversisporaceae; genus Diversispora; species Diversispora eburnea. The sequence continues at coordinate 5,596 of CAJVPK010001368.1, forward strand.
CTTGGAATTCCATTAAGAGCGGGATGCTCGCTAAATGTGTGGAAACTATTCGTGACATTCTATATAATTCTCCTAATAACATTTCAAGAGGTGGTAAAATTGGTATCATTACATTCGACAAAGACATTCATTTTTATAATTTACAGGTATCAATTCTTTATTTATGTTAAAGAATTTTAGTTTAAGCCAACATTAATCGATTCATATTCTCATTTAGCCACAACTTGAACAAGCTCAAATGTTAGTTGTTTCTGATATCAATGATGTTTTTGTTCCATTGAATTCCGGACTTTTGGTTGATCCAATAGAATCGAGGTAAAATTCAAGTTTTGGTTTTTTTCCTTAAAAAGTTCAATTTTCTTTAATATTTTAATATTTAATTCATTTTTTTAGAACTGTTATAGAAGGACTTTTGGAATCTTTACCGACAATGTTTGTTGATAATAAAGCAATAGATCCTGTACTGGGAGCTGTTGTTCAAGCAACACATATGGCTTTGGTATGGTCAGCAGCATTTTAAAATGTTATTTTACACGGAATGTTGTATCTGTGTAACCTGTATAAATAATAATTTAGTTTATCGTATTATTATTTAATAGAATGAGACAGGCGGAAAGCTTTTATTATTTCAAACAGCTCTTCCGACATTTGGTCCAGGTTCTATTAAGCAGCGGGAGGATCCTAAAATATATAATACTGACAAAGAAAGATCATTGTTTAGTCCTCAAGATAATTATTACAAAACGCTAGCCACCAATTGTGTTGATTCCGGCATTTGTATTGATTTATTTTTATTCCCAAATACATATGTTGATATCGCAACTATTGGTAAAATTTTTTTGTACTATATTAATTATTTCTTGGATTTCAAAACCTTTTGTAAACTTATATATTTAATTTCATATAATTTCGATAAATATAGGATTATTATCATGCTTGACTGGAGGCGAAACTTATTATTATCCCAACTTTGATGCCCAAAAAGATGGTGAAAAATTTGCATATGAATTGAAACATAATCTTACTAGAGAATTTGGATATAATGCACTTATGAGGATTCGGTGTTCAAATGGTTTGGCTTTTAATTAAGCAATTATTATTTCTGGAATATCTAATTATTTGACCCATTTTCACGTTTTTTTCTCACTTAATAATTTTAGGTCTAAAAGTTACGGATCATTTTGGTAACTTCAATATGCGAAACACGACAGATTTAGAACTTGCAGGAATTGACAGTGACAAAGCCTTTGGCGCTTTACTTAAGTATGATGGTAAGCTTGATGAAAAAACGGATGCCTATATTCAATGCGCTCTTCTATATACAACTTCAAGTGGTCAGCGTAGAGTGCGAACCCACAATTTGAGTGTGACAGTTACGCAGCTTTTGGGCAATGTGTTTAGACATGCAGAGATGGATACAACAGTCAATTTCTTGGCTAAGCAAGGTATAAATTAACTTTAATTCGTCAGGTCTCTTATTAATTAATTTATCAATTGCTGATCAATTGATTTTTTTTAAAAGCTGTGTCAAATACCATAACAAAACCACTGCGGGATATTCGCGATCATTTAACAGATAAGTGTGTTAAAATACTGATGGCATACAGAAGATACTGCGCATCCCAAAGCTCTTCTGGTCAGCTAATTCTTCCCGAAGCTTTCAAATTATTTCCTTTATATGCTTTGACGATGTTAAAATCTAAAGCACTTCGTGTTGGTAAGATATAACTACGATGGTTCATTTGCAAATTTCTAGTTATTGTAATTAATGTTGAATAATTTATAGGAAATAATTTAACCAGTGATGTACGAGTACATTACATGCGTCTAATAAAAAGCGTTGGAGTTTCAGAAAGTATTGTCTTGTTTTATCCGAGACTTTTTCCTGTGCATAACCTTTCTGATCAGGTTAGTTAAAGACCGAATATGAACAATTTATGTGGAAATTTTCCAATATGATTGAATATTTTAACTATTTTCATTTTAAGGTTGGGCATCCAGATCAAAATGGTAGAGTCAAGTTACCACCATTAATACGTGTTTCTTATGCTAGGCTTGAACATGATGGCGCATATCTTTTAGGTTTGTTAATTTCCGATTAATTTAAGTCATATAGATAATGAATTTTTATATTAATAAAATATTTTCCTTAAAGAAAATGGGCAGACATTAATATTTTGGTTAGGTAGACAAATCTCACCTGATTTTGTTCGCAATGTATTTGGAGTTGATTCTGTTGAGCAAATAGACCCCAAAATTGTACGTGTGTTGATGTATTTTTTTCATCATAGTTTTTTTTTCCCGAAAAAAAGGTTATTTATTTTTTATTAAATTATATATTAGATCAATCTTCCCGTTCTTGAAAATCCAACATCCACGCAAATTCGTTCCATTATAGCATACTTACAGTCACAGAGACCCAAATATTTAAGTTTGAAGATTGCTAGAATGCAAATAGATCCTTCAGAACTTGAATTCAATAGTTTATTGGTTGAAGATGAGAACAATAATGCAATGTCATATGTTGATTATTTGTGCTACATTCACAAACAAATTCAATCAGAGGTTAGTATAATTTTGAGATTTTGGGCTAAATTTATATCAGGGATTCATTGTTTGTTCTATTTGTTTGTTTAGATCGCGAATCTATAATAAACAATGAAATCATTACGGAAGTAGTATTGCCGATATTTTTTATGTGGCTATTTAAGGGGTAGTAGTTTTTTATCGTTGGAAATTTTTATTGTACAATATAATTAGATTAATTATCTTTAATATATTCTAATGATTTTAAATTAAAAGTTAAATTATTTTTTGTATTCTCAATAAATCTTTTATTAAATAAAATTGTTCATTTAAAAAAAAAATAACTTTCAGACATTATAAAGAGTTAGAATTTTATATTATTTTTTGAACCTCCCAAAAAACTTGTCATATTAAGGTATGACGATAAACTGTACGGTGCGAAATGCTATTTTGTACTGTACGATTTTACATAAAATTTGCACAAAATTTGTACAATACAGTACACCTTATTATTATATATATATTTAAATTGTACTGTATGAAATTTTTTATGTTAAAAAACTGTACAGTACAGGTATTTTTATATTAAAAACCGTACAGTACAGGTATTTTACTAAATATAAACAATTAAATAATAAAAAAATGTGGCGCACATATTATTAATAATATTTTAAATTGAATTTATTAATTTTATATGTTTGTTATTAATCAAATAATTTTTAATCCTATAATTATATGTTCATTATTAATTAATCCCATAATAAAATGTGTATAATAATAGTTATTAATTCATTAGCTGTTTTCATTTTTTAAGTAATGCAATTTCTCTTTTAAGCTAATCATTCATTTGTTTTTGTATATTTAATTTTTCAATTATAACTCTATTTATATTTTACTATTGATTAATTTGTAAATTTTCATCATTTTCATTATAATTATTTTTTTGCTTTTTTGTTTTATTCAAAGATAAAGATAATACAGATTGTTTACATTTTCTTCTTTTTTTTAAATAAATAAACAAATAAATAAACAAACAAATAAATAAATAAATAATAAATAAATATTTTATTAAATAATAATAATAATTTTTACCAATTCATTTTTCAGCTTGAATTGATCTAGACAAATATGATTTATTTCTATAAGAATCTGAAACATTATATTGTTGATTTACAAATATACTTTCCTAACTTCTTTTATCAAAATTACATCCTCTAAAAAATAAATTATAAATTATAAGATATTATATTTTAAAAAATTAATCAAACATAAAATAAATATAAATAATATCTAATAATTCTAACAAGAAAGGAAAGATTATAACCATTATAATTTACATTGGCATAGGCATTTTCTTCAACATTTGTATTATTTGAAGTTTGATTTCAGATTACATAATCCATTTTTGTAAATGCAACAAATATATCAGACAATACCTATGGAATAAGTTTGTCTTTTATTCAATCTATAAAAAAACAAATACTTTAGTATTTATTTAAATTACAATCAATAATTATTTAATAATTACCTTCTGTTCCTGGTTTATCACAAAATTGTATATTATCTAATACTCTTAAAATTTCATCTTATATTTTTAATGTAGGAATTAAATACATTGTATCTTTAATTTCTTGAGATAAATATTTATTTTTATCATTATTTCTGAAAAAATAATAGATAATTAATTGAAAAATAATTTTACAACAAAAAAAAATTTTAAAATTCCGTTATATTTACCTTTTATAATGAACTTGACATAATTTATATATATGTTGAAGATGTTCTATTAGATTAAAGGTTGAATATTTTGAATGCAGATATTGTCCTAAACCTTTAAAAAAATTATTATTAAATTAATAATATTAAATAATTAAAATAATTAATAATATAATATTATAATTTACTTAAAGCTTGTCCTTTATGTTGATCTGCAAGAATACAATCTAATCCTTTTCCATATATATGATAAAAATTAAAAGTTTCATCAGTATCCTTTTCAATACATGTGAATAAATCTTCAAATAAATTTTTATATGTTTCAGCTGTCTCAATATTTGTAAATACTCGAACAAAAGTCAAAGCTAATATTGAATAATAACAAATAAAAAAATTAATTAAAATAATAATTTAATTAAATTATATAATTAATAAAATTTTATAAAATTCAACTTACTTTTTTGCACATAGGATAAATATGCTGAAACTTCCTATTCATTTGTTTTACCATGGATTCTTTTAAATATCATATCAATTTCAATATATGTTAATTCTTTAATTGTTTTAAGTTGTTGTTTAGTAACATATAAAATAATATATTGACCATTATCAAGAAAACCTAAATAAATATTTAAATTAAAAAAAATAATTATATCAATTATAAATTTAATTGGAAATAAAATTACTTATAAATTGATCGAATATATGTAAATCACTTATTTGTTTTCCATTTAAATAAAATTATAAGAAAAATTAAATTAATTTTAAAAAATATTTTTTAAATTATATAAATATATCATATACCTGTTGTTAGCCTGATTTCTTAATTTATATATATATTATTTATTAACATTATTATATTAGTTTATTAGATAGATTTTTTTATTTGTATAACATTATATATTAGTACTATTATTTACGAGTAACAGATGTAGATCATTTTTGTTATAACGTGAGGTCGACACCTCTGGTTAACACCTTTGGTTGACATCTCTGGTTGACATCTCTGGTAAATATCTCTAGCACAAATAACTCACTAGCAAAAATAGCTCATAGAATCTCCCAGAATGTTATGGAAATTTCCGGAGCTTTCTTGAGATTAGTAATTATAGTCTCACGAAAGGATGTCAATTTTATATAAATAGAGGTAACTTTTGCCCTTAGAGTTAGGACAGTTAGAACTTGAATACATTCTGAACTCGACATATATAATAAATTATTAATAAAAGTCTTTGTAACAAATAATAATTTGAAACCTTTGATTTCTTAGTGAAATACTTTTTGATAAATAATACCCTGCTTCGTGATCTCAGTATTATTCTGTCTATAATTAACCTTGCTTCGTGATCTTGGTTAATTATCTTAATTCTGTGTGAATTCTTGTAGTTTCTGTATGAAACTAATAATATTCTGTGTGAATATTTGTTAGTTTAGTATAAAACCCCTCCTTTATCCTTTTAAAATCCTCACACCTTAGCCTCTTTCAAACAAACTCGCAACATCAAATTCTTTACACCTTATACCTCTTCAAGTATAAAACCTTTCAACTGTAACATATTCGTCTAATTACTTTGTGATCTTTTGAACAATAGTTTTCCTGTTATCAGTTGTCAGTTAATCGTGCTTAGTAAAGGTAATCATGGTCAACAATTTGGTGATGACTGTGAGATCCGATAATTTCTCCTAATATTCTTTATGAGAGCAAAGGCATGAAACGCTGTCATCGGTGGTCCTTGGTTTCCTCAAGAACCACCTATTAGTGTGACTTTACGGTTCTTTTAAGGAGTTTAAAGTCCTTTTCCGAAGGTAAGACTGTTGTTTCATCATTTTAGAAGGCACCACTGATTCAATTATTTTAGAAAGGAAATCAGACCTTTCAT
>CAJVPK010001369.1:0-11717 GCA_910592015.1 Diversispora eburnea
AATCCCAAATACTAGTAATTTGGGATTTTGGCGTCCCAAATCCCAAATGATTTGGGATTTGGGCAACACGTATAGGATTTGGGCAACACGTATAATTGAGTTACTATTCTATGTGGTCGATTTGGTTGTTAATTTGTCACTTTTAATTTAATAAGTAAAAACTATCTTTGAGTAATTCTATATCCTCGAGAACTTGTAAGCAGTTGTCTTGAATCTTAAAGAGTAGGTTTAATTAATTTTTTATTTTAATTAACTCTTATAAATCAGACAATCTCCAATAGGGATCTTCAGATACAGGAATTTGGTTAACTATTTCTCTAATTTTTTAGCTATAAAGTGTTGTTACTTTTTTAATGACTTTGTTTAATTCTTCAATTTGAGTGAAAAAAATTATATAAAATAATTACACTAATTTTAAGGGTACTAATAAGAATAGGAAGAGGAATAATTGTTAAACTAACTAATCATATCTCACAGTTACCACCAAATTGTTAACCTTAGTTTACCTTCTAAAGAAACTAAAGAAAACTAAGTGACTAGTAGTGGAAATTGTATTTATAGACTTTAAACACTATAACAATTAACTACAGTCGGATAGGTATTATTATTAATAAAGCAATGATAAGAAGAATTTGGGTAAGGCAAATTTGATTGAAAGAGACTAAGGTATGAGATTTTATAAAGGATTTACTAGCTAAGTCATGAAGACAACAAAGTTTCATCAAGAAACTTAACAAATTCACGAAAACTTAATAACTTAACCTAGATCACAAAGCAGAGTTAATTATTAAGTAACTATAATACCGAGATCACGAAGCAAAGTATTATAACCAACAATTATTCTTATCATCAAGAAGAGAGTAATAATAACAAGAATTGCTGAGATCACAAAGCAAGGCAAATAACAAAAGGATTTTTACTAAGAAAGTCACAATATAAACTATATACAGTAATTCACCAAGAAAGATATCAGTTTATAAATAATGTTTTATTTCTAATTATTAGAATATTCAATTCTATGTTAACTGTTCTTTCAAGAAGAGCAGAAACAACTTCTATTTATACAAAATTAAGTTCGTATCACAAACTATAATTATTAACTTCAAGAAAACTCCGGAAGTTTCCATAACATTCTAGTGCAATTATTAATGCTGGAGATAATTTACCTAGGTATTTTACTGGTAACTACCAGAGGTATTTTATCTCGTATCACGTAATGTTACATATCTGAGATATTTTACTTCTATTACGCAAATACTAATAAGGTAATACAAGAATATAAATATACTAAACTAAAAATAGATAAGATAATACATATATAAAATACTAATATAATAATAAAATAATAATAATAAAATATGTTATAATAAAATATATATATATATATAGAAAAATAAAGAAACAGAGTTAACAGTATATATTTTACGACGTATTATTGTCAAAAATAATAAAAGAAAATAAAGGATACATAATGGAAGAACAAGGAATCAAAGATCTAAGAAAACTAAAAGAAAAAAATAATAATAAAAGAATCAGTCGCAACGATAATCTACATGGATAATATAGTTTAAATCACAAAAAGCAAAGAAGAAATGACCAAAATTATGAATACAGCAAACGAGTTCATGAAAATGACAGGAATAGAAATTAATTGCTCAAAATCTGACCTAATAATAATTAAGTCAGAAAAAAAAAAAAAAAAACTAAAATAAATACAATAAAAATAGGAAATAATATAATAAATTGCTATATTACACAAGGACCAATAAGATATCTAGGAATATGGATACAAGTAAATGGAAAGAAAACGCATCAAGTAAAACTAATGGAAAAAAAAATAAACTATACATTAGCAGCAATAAGAAAAGCAAAAATAACAGATAAACAAGTAAGATATATTTTAAATCACATATTAATACTGTAACTGGAATATTTAATAATAGATAATATACCAACAGAACAATGATTAGACAAACAAGATAGAAAAATAAGAACAACTTTTAAATACAAATGTAATCTAGCGAAAACAACACCCAACTCAATAATACATTCAAATTTAGGTTATAAGTTATTTAGTATTAAAGACAGAATATACTAACAATGCTTAGTAGAATTTAATGATAAAATTAATCATCAATCTTTATACGGAAAAACAACAAGAATAAGAATTAAATCTCTACAAAATAGTAAGTAGACAATAACATCAATATGGAAACAAAAAATAAAAAAATCTAAAAATATATAAAAAAATAAATCAAATAGCTAAAATTATAGAAATAGCAAAAAAATATAAAATAATAATAAAAAATCAATATAAAAACGAAATACCAATAATATTAATAGGGGAAATAATTACCATAGAACAAATAATAAATGACAAACAATATTATAGAAATATGGTAAAAACATTAAAAGGAAACAATTTACTATACACTGACCAATTAATAAACAATAATTCAAAAAACATTAGAATCCTAACATGGTCACAAGTCACAAAGGGTAAATACAAAAAAAAGGAACCATATTGATATGAAAAATTCAAAGAAAAACTTTTAGAAGCAGAATTTAATTTTGCACAGCAATACAATTATATAAATACATTCAACCTATTAAAATCAATAAATGAAGAAACTAAATTCACAATAATAAAAGTAGAACAAATAAAAAATAATGAAACACAAATAATATTACTAATAGAAAAAATTAAAAAAAGAAATAAAAATAATATAATAACAATAGAACACTATACACAAATAGAAAATAGTAACAATAATTTCAAATCACCACTACAACTATGTAGAGAATGTGATTTTTTTTCAAATCCAGAAAATGAAAAAACAAAAAAAACAAGAAGCTACCAAAACCACATAATTGACATCAAAACAAATGAAATACAAACATATCACTTGAACCTAAGATAACACAAACTGAAAAAGAGTGAAAAAGGAAAAACAAACAATAAAGAAAAAATACCAAAAATGATGCAATTCCCGTAATCCATTTTAAATTTTTACAATCAATTTAAAAAAGCAAATTATATAATAGATCAAGAAAATGAAGAAAAAAATAAAGATCTTAAAGCAGAAATAATAAAATATTCGGAAGACAAAATACATGAAATAAAGAACATAAAACAAAAAATGACAAACTGTATCAACAATAAAATAGAAATATTTACAGATGGGTTATATATAAAAAAGAAAATTCCAGAAAATTTAATAGGACAATATAAAAAATCAACAGCAATGGGATACGGTATAGTAATAGAAATAGAAGAACAAAACAAAAAAGAAATCCTAACATTCAAAGGCATAACACAAGAACCACCATCATCAACCAGAGCTGAACTAATGACGATATCAATTTTACTAGATATATCTCCAGAAAAAAAAATAATAAAGATAAATACAGACTCAAGTGTAGCAATAGTAACAATAAATGAATACATAGACTTAAGAAAAAGAAAAAAAAGAAAATCATACAAAAATCCATATATATTATAAACAATAGAAGAATTAATAGTTAAAAAAGGAATAAAAATAGAACTAATAAAAATTAAAGCTCATTCAGGATAAAATTAAATGAAAAAGCAAACCAGTTAGCAAAAGAAAGATAAATTGAAACGAAAAAAAAAAAAAATAAATCCAGAACAATTAAATGCAATAAAATACTTTAATATAGTAAACCAAGAAGTCCCAAACATGCCAATACAAGAATACATGAAAGAAATGATATTGATAAACCACTTGGTAGAATGGAAAATGCTGTATAAAACAACTACAACATTATTAAAAATAATAATAACAGCAACAGACTAGAAACAAACAAAAGAAACACTAATACACTCAAGAATCACAGACAGCGAAACATTATAAGAAGATCAAAAATATAGAACATTTAAAAATAAAACTCTTAATAGAAGGACTATCTACAAAAAAATTAATATATGAAAAATACCTCCAACTGTATCAAAATTTAAAATGCATTAAATGTAATAATCACAAAGAAACATCAATATACGTCCTAACATGTTCAAATGGAATCAAAGAACTTCAAGGAGAATTCTTTACAATAGTAAGAAAAAAAATACAGAAAGTACACAACTACTCAAAATCACATGAATTAATTAAAAAAGAATTTAAAAACCACAGTAACTATCAAATAGACTATAACAGAGTAAACACAGTAAAAATAAATAAATACTCAACATTCTCCTTTATAGATATAATAAGAAATATAATATCAAAATCCTTTAAAAAAAAATTAAAAAAAATTATGAAAATAGAAACAAAAGAAATAGAAAAAATAATAAAAAATATAATTCAAGAATTTATAAAAAAAAATACATAAAAAATGGTTAGAACAATGTGAAGTAGTAAATAAGTAGGAAGAAAATGATAATATAACAGCTGAAATAAAATGTGACACAACAGCACAGTATATAAGAAATGAGGAAAATTATAAAAAAATTAAAAAAAAATTAGAAATACGTAAACCTAAAGTAATAGAAACAACTTATTAAATGTAATAAACACTTCTTTTTCATATATTTTATCTTCTTTATTTTTAAGCTTAGATATTAATGAGACCGTGATGATGTAAACCTACTAATTTTAAAAGTAAACTTTAGTTTATTTTCAATGGCAGTAGGTTAATCAGTAGACCTAGTCTTAGATAGTTTTATTTCTTCATTTGTAATTTTATATACAATCTAAATAAAATAAAGTGAGTGTTGGTTACTCAAATCAAATCAAAAGTTGTTACATATAAAAATTTATTATTTTATAGTAAAAAATAAAAGTGATACTGAGTAGCCTTGAAGATAATATTGTTTTACACATACTATAAAGTTTGCAAACCTATATTATGAGAATTAAAGAAAAGATTGACAATTATTCCTTAAAGTTTAATTGGTAATTATTTGCTATATTCTCATGATATAGCTTTAAAAACTTTACAGTAGATGCACAACAATTTTCTCTTTAAGATTACTTAGTATCATTTTTAAGATTTTATTGTTACAAAAAATGTTTTATATGTAGAATTTATGGATAATTTTCCTGAAATAACAAAATGATCAACAATAATTTCGATCGTTTTTTAGTTGTGTCTAAGTAAAGTTCTGATCTTAACTAGAAAACAGCAAATATGATACTAATAAACATTGTAGACTTAGTTTAGGGCTATAAGTCTTTATAAGATATATTGCACTTCCAGTAAATAGTTATTGAAAACGAGAGACATTACGATTAACAATTTGATTTGCAATTTTTGGATAACTTTAAGACATCCAATTTTAACAGAAAAGATATCATATGATAACCATTGATCAGGGGATCTTTTTAAAAAAAGTTTACGCAATTTTAATTATTCCTTGTGTCACAATTTGCCCTTGAATTTTATTGAAAAATTTGATAAAAAAACAGTTGCCTGGATACTTTTGGCAGGTTGGTGTATATTATTTTTAAATAAATATTTCAAATACATTATATATATATATTTCAATATATTATTTATATATTTTATTATATTATATATATATTTTAATATATTATTTATATATGTATAGGTAAAAAAAAAACAATTTACAAAATAAATTAAAAATACAAAGAAAAAAATTATTTGGAATTTAAAAAGATGTTATGTATGTGTGTTATAAATGGGAATAATAATAATGAAATTTGAAAATTAGAAATAATAATATAATAATATATATATGTGTATGAAACAATAATATGCTCTTGTTATTTATTGTTGTTTTGTTATGCGTGCTAAATGTTATAAAAAATGTAATAATGATGAATGTAATGAAAAATATAATGCTATAAACAATATTATTATTATTATTATTTATTGATTATTTATAATATATTATCGTAACCTTTTCATTATTATATATGATTATTATGTATATCATGCTATATATTATTGTTTGTTGTTACAGTTTATGTTGTGATTCTTGTGATTCTTGTGGTTCTTGTTGTTCTGGCCATGAAATAGTAGATGATGTTGATCTAGCAGCTTTAACTTTTTGACCATAGAATCGCCATGTCTTGAAATATGTTTTATATTGTTCCACTTCTTTTGCGAATGTTGCTACTATTTCATCATATTCATGTGATTTTACTTTCATTAAAGTTGACATCGGTGTTCTTATAGCATTCCATCCTTTATTAATATCATCCACAGCCTGCGAAAAACAAGAATAGAGTGAAATCGTGAGATTTATTTATTTATTAAAAATTTGAAATATAATAATAATAATAATAATATAATAATGATTACTTACAAATTGTCCAAGTTCACGAGCCCAATGACCAACAAAACATGACATCTCTTTTGTTTGAATCCCCGTAACAAATTTATCATTGGCTTCCATTGATTGAGTTGTATGTATATCTATTGGTGATATAATTCCTTTCGATTTCATAAATGTCTTTACTAAAAATAAAAATAAAATTATGTGTGTTAATATTTATTATACACACATTATATATATGTATAGTGTTACACACGAACTTTACCTGCATTGGTTAATTTCTCCGTAGTAGGTCCTTGATTATGATATTGAATATCACTTTCCATAAATTCTATCCAACCACCACCTCTCGTAACTCTTATTAGTTCCGGAATAACCTTTTGTTCCCATTCAGTAATCGTAAATGCTGTAATTAATAATCTCATATTAACGAAATCAAATGTATCATCTAAGAATGGTAATCCATCTAAGATATTGGCTTGAAGAAATTTGGCATTTTCCAATTTTTTTATTCCTTGTTGATGATGATAAAGTTGATTATTATTATTATTTTGTGTTAGTGGTGATTGTGGAAATATTGGAAGAAAATCTACTCCGGTAAATGTAGAATTGAAATATGCTTCTGCCATTTCAAGTATCCATGTTCCTGGACCGCAGCTATAATTAAAAAAAATAATATAATTATTAATAATGAATAATAATGGATAACAATGGACAAATAATAATAAAAGAGATAACAATGGATAATAATAATAATAATAATAATAATAATAATAATAATAATAATAATAATAATAATGATAATAATAATAATAATAATAATAATAATAATAAAATTTACCCAACATCAAGAACTCTCGCGCCACCTAATTTTAATTTATCTTCAACTGGAGAAGAAAAATTATCTTGCCAAATTCTTTTAAATAATTTTTCTTGTCTTTGTAATCTTTCAATTTCCTCATGCATCGCGGCTGAATCGGATAATAATATTTTAGAAGAATTCTTTAAATAATTTCTTTTACTTCCACCAGTAAAATTCCATGCTTCATTAAGGGATGCTACGGCACCATCGTCACTATTGGATTGTACACGCCATGACCTAAATTTTTTTCGTCTTTCGGCTTTACCATCAGTTTTTGTTGGTGAAGATAATGTTACCAGGGTAGAAGGAGTGATTGATACTGCTGTTTTTGATTGTCGACCTCCCATTATTTTATTTTTTTATTATATTGTATTATGATTGTGTTTAATATTTGTTATAATGAATATTTTTACTGAGATAATTATTGTTTATACCAAGGTGAATATTATATGAATGAAATAAATAACATATATATATAATATTATTGAGTGAATGTAAAATTTGTTGTTGTGAAGAAGAAAAATGAAAGGAATTTATTTGTCATATATATATATATTTTTATTTCCTGTATTTTTGTATTTTTTTTTTATATATATTAAATAATATATAATATATTAATATATATATATGTGCATATATATTGATCACGTAATTTTTATGTTACCGTTAATTATTATTGTTAATTTCATTTATTATTAATTACGAAATTTAAATGAATATATTGTATTTGACGAAATATAAATAATACAAATGATATAAATGGTTATGTATAATAAAAGTGTAAAAAAATTTTTTTTCATGGCGCATGTATTGTATTAAATATACAGTACTTTAATTATTGCTCGATTTCGGCTGGTTTTTTTTTTCTCAAATTAATAAACATGGAATTTTTTCTTTTTTATATAACTCCCGTGTATAATTATAATGTGTTAAGTTCTTTTAGTGTTATTTTTATAATACAATAATTATTACATTAAAAATATTTTATACTGTAAAAAGATGAAAGAAAAAAAAAAGACAAAAAAAAAAAAAAGGCGCGCTTTATTAAAAAAAAAAAAAAAAGATTATTGTTTATATCTTTATAAAGGTTATTTTATTATTGTTATCGTATAACAATTGTGTGACAAGTTTTATTTCACACGTGTACTTCTAAATACTTCTAAAATACTTCTTAAAAAAAATAATAAAATAAAGTATATACAATACAGTATATTTATTATAGTTCATAGTTAATCATTCTTAATTATTTTTTAATTATTCCATGCATAGAAGTGTCTATATAAAAATGTAGATGAAATGTATTAAATGTATTAGAATGTAATATATAAATAATTTTTTTTCCGTTTATATAATATATAATTAATATATATTAATATTCTAATATTCTAATAATATATAAATAATTAATTTTAATATTTTTTTTTCGTAAATTTTCGTAAATTAAAAAAAAAAACATATATATTTCCGTTCATTTACTGACCGTATTCATTTTAATATACATTATTTCCATATTTAAAAATATTTATCATTTATTTATTTCATTTATAATTATTATCTTGTTTCATACCCTGTTCATCAAATTCCTTTTTGTTGTTGTTGTTATCTTTGTCCATATGGCTTTTGGGAAATTTGGAATAAATGCGTAGATGCAAAGATGCAAAGATGCGTGTAGATGAATTTTTTTTTTTTCATGTTATTCGATTCATGCTATTTATTTCATGTATTTCATGTATTTCGTGTATTTCAAGTATTTCTTGTTCCATGTTATATTTTGGAATATAAATAAATAAACAAAATAATGAATGAACTCTATTTTACTCTATTTATTTAAATTAGGAAATAATCTTTTTTTTTTATAACCTAACTTTTCTTTAAATGGAAAAATTGATTTTACCATATTACATAATAATATAAGGATATAATAACAAAATAATAACAATAATGATAATGATTAATAATAAGGGAGATTGTGATGATAATATTAATAATCAATAATTTTTAGAGATTGTAATAATAATAAAAGAAATTGTAAATAATAGAGGGATTATAATAATAAAAGAGATTGTAATAAAATAAATAATGATTATAAATAATGTAATTTCATACGAGGGAAAGCCTCATCAGATGGGTCGTTAAAAAAAAAAAAAAAAACTTGTTTTCAATAAACAATATTTATTGACAATACTATAAATAAATATTCTGAATAAACAATTTTATTATTATTAGATAATATTATAATTCAAGTTATCAAAAAAGTCATCAAGCAAGTTATTATTTTGGCTTGGCTATTTTCGGTGGCTTTTTTTTTTTTTTGGAATATTTTACCTGGATACAGTAAGTAATTTGAAATCATTTAGAGCAGGTGATCAATAACCTAAAAAAAAAAATTTATCGAAATTCGAAAAAATCTTCTCAAAGAATTTTTAATTTTAATTTTGCGAGAAAAAAAAAATTAAATAGTAAAAGATCTATTCGATGTTCTATTCGATCGGAATATTCGGAATATCAATTGATATGTCTAATTGAATGGGTTTGATTAGAATTTTTAATTTTGTTACATTTAAAACATATTTATTTTAATAATAACAGATAATAATAATAATTCTTTGTAATAATAATGAAAAATTTCTTTGTATGTAATAAATAATAATAATAAATAATAATAATAAATAATAATTTTTCTTTGTAATAATATTAATCCCTTTGTTAGGTAAAGATCAATGTCGATAAAAACCTAAAGATAAAAGCATGATAAACTTAATTTATACTAAATGTAACTCTACATATAGAGTTACAGAATCATTAACTAAATGTAAATAAATAATAATAATAATAATAATAATAATAAAAAAGATGATAACATAGCTTATTATTATTATATTATATAAATCGGAACTTTGATTTTTTACTTTATTTTATTATCTACATTTACACAATTTTTTTTTTTTTACACTCGATATTAATTCACATAATTCATGTAATTAGATATAATTAGATTTTCCGTGCATCAGATAAAAAAAAAAAAATAGCTTAATTTGTTCATTCATGTTATTCATGTTTTTATAAAAATTTTTTTTTTGTTTATCATCGTGTTTACCATCATGTTTATCTGTTGTGTAGTGCTTTCGGTGTGCGAATAACAAAATTGAATAAATTAATTAAATTTTAAAAAAAAAATAAATAAATAAATAAATAAAAAAATTAAGGATAAAATTTAAGGAGGCATAATTTTTAAAAAAAAGTATAATTATCAAAAAGGAGAATAAAAAGTAAAGTAAGGGATGTTTTGATTTGAATAAAAAAAATTTTTTTGTGAAACCATTTTACCTATTTTGTGGGAGGAATCCCCTAAAAAAATTATCAATAATAAGCAACAATTATAGCAATAATAATAAAAGAGAATAATGATAGAGATAATGAATTAATAGAAAATAATAACAATATTAAGAATAATTATAATATAATGAAATAACAGAAATTTCTTCTGAAAGTCGATGAGGTTGATTAAGGTCGATGAGGTCGATGAAAGTTGATAAGGTCAATGAAATTTGATCAAGTCGAAAGGGTCGATGAAGGTCGATGGGTTGATGATACAAAAAAGAATGTAATAATGAAATTAGTGAAAAAATAATGCAGGGTACAAAGATAAAAATGGATATCATATTAATTATCAATTATGGACAAATTATTATAAATTCCATTTATATGGAATAATAAATAAACTATTGACTACGTAATACTGTATTATTGTATTTTAACGTAATATATATTTAAAAAAATTCTCGCGTTAGTATGTATGGTAATGTATGGTATGTGTTTCTTTTCTATAACTATAATAATAAAACAATGACGATATAAAATACGTTAATTTTTTTTTTTTTTTTAAATGAATGATTAAATATGTGTGTAAATATGTGCGAATGATTAAATTGTAAATAAGAAAAAATGAAGATATAAATAAAAATAAATGGATGAATGAAATAAATGAATAGAATAAAAATGAATAATTGAATGAAATAAATGAATAAATGAAAATAATGATAATGAATGAAATAACATCTAAAATAATTTAAAATGTACAACAGAAAAAGTAGTACCTGCATTCTTCATCATTATCATACATTTTACCAGGACCAGACTTGTGCATTACATATTTTTTTTTAATTCCATGTATGAGATACACTAATAGTAATAATTATATATTTTTTATCTGCTGTTTGTGCTGTACATACATCATGCATATTTATTTATATATACTTATATACAAGTGAATAAATATATAAATTTAGAGAACTAATGAATATTTAATTTTATTTTATTTGTAAATGGGTTGAACAAATTAAGTTGAAGTAAGTTAAATAAATTAAATGAGTTATATGAAAAAAATAAATAAATTAACTTTAATTTGTGATCTAACTTGAATTGGTGATTTTAAAACCTTAAAATTATTATTATTATAACTTTAAATAATAAATTAGGAGTTCAACTATTGAACCACGTAAAAAAATGAATTATTCATTCAATAATAATAATAATAATAATAATAATAATAATAATAATAATAATAATAATAATAATAATAATAATAATAATAAT
>CAJVPK010001370.1:0-11711 GCA_910592015.1 Diversispora eburnea
ATAATAATAATAATAATAATAATAATAATAATAATAATAATAATAATAATAATAATAATAATAATAATAATAATATTACTGATATTGATAGTAATACTGTTGTTGTTGATGCTGTTACTGCTGCTGTTTCTCCTGATACAGCTAAAATAATTATTAATTATGATAAAAGTGATAAAAGTGAAAGTGATTCATCATTCACTCAAGAAAAACGAGATAATAAAAAAGACCATAAACAAGATAATAAACAAGATAATAAACAGGATAATAAACAGGATAATAAACAAGACAATAAACAAGACAATAAACGAGATAGTAAACAAGATAATAAACAAGACAATAAACGAGGTAGCAAACGAGATAATATTACAAATAAATCCAAGAAAACTAATAAAGAAAGAATAATGATTACAAATTGTAGTCGACCTTCTTCTTCTTCTTCTTCTTCATTATTTGATTGGAGAGGACGAAATGAAGGAAATGATGTACTTTTGTTTCCAGATAATTTATTAATTCATAAAGTTTCACCAAAAAATTCCAAAGAATTTTATAATCAATTTCTTTTAACAGAAAAACAGAAATCTTTTTTACAACAACAACAATTATTATCATCACCATCACCATTATCACATACATCACAAATATCACGGAATTCATCATCAATACAAAAATTTGAAATAGAAGCTATACCTTATAAAACAGTAATTTTAATATGTGGACATAAGAAAAGAGATATTAGATGTGGAATCGCTGGTCCATTATTAAAAGAAGAATTTGATAAAGTATTACAAGAAATGAAATTGGATATTAAAAATGTTGCTGTATATTTGTCTAGTCATGTTGGAGGTAATAATTATTATATTATTAATGTTGAATAATAATATTATATTATTAACGTTGAATAATAATTATTATATTATTAATGTTGAATAATAATTATTATATTATTAATGTTGAATAATAATTATTATATTATTAATGTTGAATAATAGTAATAATAATAATATCATCAAATTATAATAATAATTAAAATATCAAATAAATTATAATAAAATTACAGGTCACCATTTCGCGGGAAATGTAATAATCTATCGAGATGGACAAGGAATTTGGTATGGAAGGGTTACACCTTGTCATGTTAGAAAGATTATCGAAAGAACAGTTCTAGAAGGAAAAATTATTAATGAATTATATCGAGGATCAGTAGGTAATGATGATAATAGTAATACTTTTATTAATAAAAAGTTGGATTGGTAAATGTGGATTTTTTTTTTTGTGGTGATGCGATGATGATAATATGAAAATATGAAAAGATTAGAGAAAAATGAAGATAATAGTTTTTTTTTTTTAGTAATAATATCATTTTTATAGAAAATATTTTTATATTTCTTTGATTTTACATAATATATATAGATTATATAAATTGAATAATTAAAAACAATTATATATTTATACATATATATATTTAATTTTAATATAATATAATATAATAATAAATAAATAAAATATTATAATGTAATAAATAAACTTTCATAAAATAATAATAATAATAATGTAATGAAATAATCGAATAATAAAAAAAAAATTATCTTCTTTTAATATTTCCAATAATTCCTTTTTCTCTTTCAATTCCGATAGTTGTCCAATCCCCACCATAATTATGTCCCGGATAAATAACAATATTATCATTTAAATCACCTAATCTATCTTTTAATGTAATTTTCATTTCTTTTAAATTTCCACCTGGTAAATCTAATCTACCTACACATCCACACATTAATGTATCTCCCGTAAATAATCGACTTTCATTTATTAATATTGATTGACTACCTTGAGTGTGACCTGGCATATGTAAAAATCTTAAAATGGTAAGTGATCCAAGTGGAAGAATGAAATTATTTGGAGTAGGAATTATTCGATAAGTATTATTATTATGTTGTTGTTGTTGTTGTTGTTGTTGTTGCGACGACGATGATTGTAAGTGTGATTGTAAATGTGATGATAAGTGTGATGGTAAGTGTGACGATAAGTGTGGTAAACTTAATAAATTTAATAAATGTGATGAACTATTATTAATATTAATATTAATATTATTATCTTCATCATCACTATTATCACTTTTATCACTATAATCATTATTAATATTATAATTAATAATATTATAATTAATAACATTATCATTATTATTTAAGCAATAATTATTTAAATAATAATCAGAGGTATCAATAGGCATCGATTCAATCATTCCGGGATTTCCTTTTAAAACAAAAGGAATATCGTTGGGATGTATATATGCTTTAACTTTGGGGCATCTTTTTAATAAATTAAAGAGACCAGAAATTTTTATTGAAAGATTATCATATGGTGGAGGTGGAATTCCTATATTAAAAGTTAAATATGGTTAATAATGTGAGTGTTATGATATATATTATATGCATGTGTGATGTGTTTGTGTGTGATATATTAGATTATACTATATATACTATATGTATATGAATGTGACATACCTCCAACGTGATCAAAATGATAATGTGTTACAATTGCTCCAACAAGTTCTAATTGTTTATTCTTTATAAACTTCAAGATACCATCGATATCCCAACACTAATAATAAATAATAATAATAATAATAATATAAATAATAATTAATAATCATATAAATAATAATAATATAAATAAAAACAATAATATTATTAATAATTATTAATATATAATAATAAGTATTTAATAATTTATTAAAAAATAAATTATTACCGCATCAATCACCACACATTTTTTACTTTGATTATCCACAATCACATAAATTAAATTTTTCATTTCCACTGCGAATTCAAAAATTTTATTTTGAATTGGATTAATTTTAATTGATTTTTTTCTTGATATACAAATATCTTGCCCTGGAACTAATGTATGTATTGTTAGACCTAAATGTAATGAATAATATAAAATAATATTAATTATGAATTTCAGATATCTGATATAAAATATAATTATAAATTATTAAATTATTAAATTATTAATTATTAATTATTGAATTATTAAATTATTAATTATTAATTATTAATTATTTACCCATATATTCATTTTCTTTTAATACTAAGGCTTTAGCTATTCGTAATGGTATTTGTGAAATTTTTGGATTCTATAAATATTAAATAATGATAATAACAACATTAGATGTTTATTAAATAATAATAATAATAATAATAATAGGAATGTATAATATGAATATTACTTTTTGCTGTACAATATAATAATTATCCAATGCTTCCGAAATTCTTCCTAATTTTATTAATGTTTCTCCTTTTCGAAAATATCCCTACGAGAAAAATCAAATAAATAAATAAATTAATGATGTGATTATAAAATTAAATTAAATTAAATTAAATTAAATTAAATTAAATCAAATTAATAAAATGAAAAATCAACCTTTGGCCAATCCGGACGTATCTTAATAACTTGTTCAGCATCTTTTAATGCATGTTCCCATTTTCGACATTGAAAATAACTTGCACTACGATTCGAATATAATAATGCCAAGAAATCTGATGATTTTTTGTTATCATGATTATTATTGTTGTTATTATGATTATGATGCTTATTATGTTTATTAAATATTAATAAAGCTTTGGTATATTCTTCTGTAAAATACAATTAATATATTATATATAATTATATTAATAAATAGGAATGATATTAATAAGATGAAATATAATAATAATAAAAAATAATAATAAATTACAAATAATTAATCATTACCTATGGCATTTTTATATTCTTTTTTAGAATATAATTCATTTGCTCGAGAAATCGCTTGAACGGATCGATCATCCGAAGAATGAAATTTATTATTAGATTTTGATGATTTATTAGTATTATTATTATTATTAGATTTTGATAATTTAATAGTATTATTATTGTTGTTATTATTATTATTGCTATTATTATTATTATTGCTATTATTATTATTTTTTTTGCTATTATTAATATTATTATTCTCGTTGTTATCGTTATTATTAATATTATTATTCTCGTTGTTATCGTTATTATTATTATTATTATTATTATTATTATTATTAGAAGGAGAGGATGAAAAGAAAAAAAACGAAGATTTCAAGGTAGATAATAATGTAAATTTACAAGTAGAATTATTATTATTATTATTATTATTATTATTTAATGATAATTTTATATTGGATGATAATTTTAGACCAAATAAAGGTTTTATATTTGATAACATATTTAATAAATTATTAATATGGTAATTTTATTTATTATTAAAAAGTAAATGTTCTTATCGTCGTAAGAGTAGAGTAGAATATTCTTTGGAAATATGTCGTAAAAGTATTTATTTTAACTTTGGAAGACGAAAACGCGAAAAAATATTTAAATATTTTTTATTATTATTTTAATTTCTTAATGCTATTTAATAATTTAATGCGAAGGAATGAAGAATGAAGAAGAATTAAGAAGATTGAAGAAAAATGAATTAATGAGAAAATCGATTTTTTTAAATGAAAATTTAAATGAAATTTAAATAACTTGCATGCTTGGGAACCTTTTTAAATATGTGTTATAATGAAAGAAATAATTGAAATGAATTAAATGAATTAAATTAATTGATGATTAAAAAAAGGGGGTCCTTGAATTATTATTATTAATTATTGAAAAAAAAAATATGTCATAACGAATAAAATAAATAATAAAAATACAAAAAAAAATAAAATAAAATAAATAATAATTAAAAATCTTTCGAACACTTTATTCTCCTTACTACATATATAAACAATCAATCTATTCTATATTTATATACAATTTACTCAAACTATAAAATTTAAAAATTTGCACACATGAAAAGAAGATTTTTGATAAATTTGGATTAGTTGTTTATTTGTATCGTTGAGTGTTGTTGTTGTTGTTGGATCATCTAATAATTTGTTTTTTTTTCCGAAACAAACATATTATTCAGTTCAAGTTATACACAAATACACAAATACATAAATAATACAGCAACAACAACAAACACACAAATTAATTATAAATAAAAGTCTATTATGATTATTATAGTATTATAGAAGGAATGAAATTAAAGAGAGAGAAAATGGAATTAATTATTGTATATCGTCATAATCACAATGATTTATGTATGTCCGCATGATTTTTTAATGTATGAACAAATAACATTTTGACAACATAAGAAAGAAAATATTTTTAGATTAAATATTTATTTTTTTATTACAAGTTTTATCTCGTGTAACAGATTTTCTTGATTGCATTCTCGTAAAGTTTCAAAGTTTTCATCTTTATTTGTTTATTTTAATTTATATTATTGTATAAATGAAGTTTTGAAATAAAAACATACCCCCCAAAACTACTTAAGAAACTTTAACCCTTTTCCAAAAAAATACAAAAAATATAATCACATAATAAATTAAGTCGCAAATAGATCCAATTACAAAAAAAAATTCAATGTTACCAAATTCACCATTCGTTGAATCTAAAAAGGAGGAGAAATGCAAATTATGTAAGGTTCCCAATTGTGACGGTCATGAGTCATGGCATGATATAGAGGGGGGATGAAACTGATTATTTCTCTCTTGCAAAAACTGATTATTTAATCACTCTTACAACTGAAAAAAAAACTGAAAAAGAGAATATTTTGAAAATCGTTCAACTCGCGCATTTTCTAAATTAATTTCCTGTTTTAAGTTACTAAATAATTATAAAAATAATAATAACAATAATAATAACAATAATAATGATGATAATAATAATAATAACAATAACAAAACTGAAAAATATTGGAAAACGAGATGTAAAAACCTATAATCTATTACCTTGCAACGCTTTCAATTTTAATCTCAACTCGATCTGCAACTTCGGTAGCTATACTTGTATTGATAATAATCATTTACTTTGATTCGCAAAATATTCCTTACGCAAGATTATTTACCTGCTATTGGTGAAGGTGTTTATGATTTAATGCTCTTAATAATTGAGTTTTCTTAATTGAATTATATTAGTGTAATAAGTTATGAGTACCAGTAATATTCCTGTCAAGTTTAGTTTTGCATTTGCATTTTTTTGTGAATGTAACCACGGGATCCACAATATGCATGTCTCCAAAGTAGAAAGCAATTCCTGAATTTTTAATTATCTATGTAATTGCATCAAATAATCACGTCAATTGCGTCAATTTGTCAATTTTCATATGAATCAATTCCAATTTTTCATAATTTTAATTATATATTCTTCTATGCAAATATTATATTCAATATATATATAACTTATGCATGATCGTATAGTTTAATAAAATATAATAAAATATAATAAAGAAGAGGGAGTTCATTCCCATCACAGAACAAAGAAATTCACATTAATTAACTATTTGGTAAAGATTATTAATAAAATAAAATATTTATTATTATTGCAGGAAATATTTATGAACTTGACTTGGTAAATTAAATTAAATCAAATTTATAATTATTAAACGTTTCCAAAAACATATGCTGTAACGTTCCACAAACGAATCTCTTTACTATATTCATATGGGCCGATATATCACTACAGTGCGGAACCTCTATAACCGACCCCACCTCAATAGTAACCTTTAAAAAAATGTCACACTTTCTTAAATGGGAATTTTAACTTTTAACCGATAATTTTGATAGATGAGCTATCAGATTTATCGGTTTTGATTAAAATATTTTTAATATTGAGCGTGCTACATAGATTTGAAAATCAGTTATTTTAATATAATAAAAAAATTGATTTTCGTGTGACGTTAAAAAAAGATTACCATTTTGTAGCAATATAATAACTGTTTAATTTCGAAAAAATTATTCAAAAATTTTATAATTCATCATGCCAATTTCATGTAAAAAATTAACTGCTAAAAATAGATTAAAGAATCAATTACATAATAAAAGCACTGGCCAGTTTTTTTCACAATATTCAGATAGTAATGATGATGATAAATATGAAACTGATAATAATTATTCACCAGACAGTTCAGATGAAGATCAAAAAGTATTAAAATTAGTGAAATAACTTTGTTTTTTAATTTTTAATATACAGTAGAACCTGTCTAAGTGCATACTGTATATAAGCATAACCTGCTTAATGCATAAAATTTTCATGGCCCAAGTTGGGCAATATAAGCTAAGAGCATACACAATGTGCATATGCATAAATAAAATCCTGACTTCATATTAGACTGATAGACATATATAAGCATATCACGTGTTTAGATTTAATTTTTTTTTTTTTTGCAGCTGTACTTTTTTTTTATAATCATCTTATTTTATGTCAAATAAAATTAAATGTAAGGGAATCACTGATTATCAGAAGTCTATTTTATGTAAAAAAAGAAAGAAAATCCTGAACTATCACAAACAGATTCAAAAAAATGGTTTGAACAGGAATTTAATACCACAATAGATCAGTCAACAGTATCAAGAATATTAAAAAAAACAAATTGTTATAATGAAATTAATGTACATATACAAATTTGCATAATACTTTATAATAAAATTAATAAAATTAAAAAAAATAAATTTACATTTAGAACAAAATATATTTTGCAAATGAATTAAATCTGTAAAGTTCTATATGTAAATGATGCACTTTTTGAATAGTTTATAACTAATCAGAAAAAAGTTTCTATATGCTTAAAGAAAAGGCTTGATTTTTTTAAATCAATTTTATCTAGATAAGACAATACCATTTTCTAATGGATAGCTAGAAAGTTTTAAAAATCAATATAAAATCAAGGCTTATACAAAACATGGAGAAAATGGTTCTGTAAATATGAATGTTGTTAATCAAGCACTACCTTAATTACAACAGCAACATGAATAAAACTGGTTTATTTTATCATCTCCTAGCAGATAGATCTCTTGCTACAAAACAATTAGAAGGAACAAAAAAATTTAAAAAAAGGTTAACTATTGCAATTTGTACTAATGGTGATGGATTGGATAAATTACCATATTGGATAATTGGAAAATATCAAAATTCCCAATGTTTTAGAAATGTCAATAGACAGTTATTAGATATTCAATATTGATGGAACAATAAAGTATAGATGTACAGAATAATATTTATTGAGTAGATTAAATGGTTTGACCAGTGTATACATGGATATAATATTCTTCTTTTGATTGATAATTGTTCTGCTCACATAAAAAATGGATATGAATTATGCAATACAAAGGTTCATTTTTTACTACCAAATACAACATCAAAAATTTAACTATATAATATAGATATTATTAAAAATTTTAAAACCTATTATAGAAAATGTTTTTATCAATTGATATTTGAAAATATAAAATCAAATAAAATAAATCTGGAGAAAATTGATACATTATAAGTGTTCCAGTTTGTTATTTTGATATAGAAAATTGATGTTTATTCTAATACTATTTATCATTACTTTCTTTATTGTGGAATTTATATATCAACAAATCAAGATCCAGAAGTTAATTATGAATTTGTAGAAATTCCAGAAACAGTAAATAATCTACTAATATATGTACTGTTATCTGTGTAAACCTTCTACAATTTACAAAGACAATGGGATAAAATAATACTAAAATTAATAAACAAAACTAAGTATAACTATAAGAATTATTAATCTCAAGACAAAATAATCACAATACAAAGGTTTGTGCGTAGAAGGAATTAAGTACGATCAATTATGAAAGAGATATATTTAACTATTAACAGTGACATGAAGACTTGTTAATAGGAGCAAACAGTTTATCAATTATCAAAAGAATATAATAAACAAGGAACTTAAAGGATTTTGTAATATTAACTTTATTACTTAATAAATTCTAACTAATTCAAAAACTAAAAGACTGATTAGAAACTAAAATTGAACTGAGTTAAGGAAATTCTTAGCCTTTATATATATTATAATTTTAACTGTTAAGCTGACTTGTAATCTGACTGTAAACTTCACTAGTAATTATGCTAATATCCTGACTAGTACCTTAACTGTTAATTTAACTTGTACTTTGACTGAGATATTAACACATACTCTGGCTTGTACTCTAACTTTGTGTTCTAGTGTTACAGATTAACAAGAATTTAGGAATTTACTAATTTAAATAATAATATCTAATTTGTACTACAGACTATTAAATTGATCTACTGTAATATTATATATAATAATAATAATAAGAAATAGATAATAAATAATAATGAAATAATAAATATATGATATAAAATATATTATAATAAAATATAAAAATAAATAATTAATAAATATAGAAATAAAGTAGAGGTAACAATAGAATGCTATACAAACGTTCCATTTATAAAACGTTGTAGAATGTTATATAAAAATTTCTGATGGGTATATTCAAAAATGTAAAAAAAAATATAATATTATTTTACTTATTATATTTGATTTTTACAACTTTTCATATATATACATATATATATATAGAAGTTTTATTATTATCGTATTTATTATTATTATTATCTTCATTATTAATTTTATTATTATTATTATTATCATTTTCATTATCTTCATCATTATCATTATTATTATTGTTATTCATAATTACTATTCATAATTGTTAGTCTTGCTGATGATAATGATAATGTTAATACTGTTGTTCCTTCTAATGTTGATAATATTTTTTTATTATTATTGTTGATTAAAATTAAATAATAAAATATTAATTTACCTTTTACATTGGTCTCTTCCCATTCTTCTAAATAGTACCTACTTTTATTTAAGATTTTTATTAAATACTTTTTTAAATATCTTTTGATATATTTATTATTTCCTTTTATCATATAGACAACAACTTTTTTTCTTCTTTTTTTTTCTATTAAAATATAAATATTTATTTATTATACTGATATATATATTATTATATTCAATATATGTACTAATTAATAGATTAAAAATAGAACTTATCTCAACCATTACTGAATTCTTCCATGCTAGAAGAGTATAGAAGAATTAAGCTAAAGCTCCCCATAAGCCTTAGAGGCTTGCAAGCCTATCGAGCTTAGTTAAGTCAAGCCTAATATTATAAGCTTATAACTTTCAAACCTAGAGCTTGTGAACTCAAGCCTAACTAAGCTTAACTGAACTTGTTGAACTCTTGAGTCTAATCTATAACTTGCAAACCTGTTTATAAGACTTACGAGCTTATATATAGCTCACAAGTTATAAGTGAGTTCACAAGCCTGTATAGTAGCTCATGAGTCTAATATAATATTTGTAAATTTTAATAATGAAGAATTTTGTATATTTTTTAATTTTGCTCGTGATTTATAAAATATGAAGAAATTTTCTATTGAGATATTTTTAAGATAAAAAGAAATACCCTATTCTTGACTACAAAATAATGTGTTTTATCCTGGTAACATTAATATTCGTAGAGTTATTCTGGTTTAAAAATAATGTTTGCAAAAAATTGTACAAAATCTCTGTAAAATTTTTTATACAATTTTTTCACAGATACTTTTCTTTAAACCAAAATAACTTTACGAATATTAATGTTAACAAAATGAAACACATATTAGTTTGTAGCCAAAAATAAGGCCTTTCTTTCTATTTTAAAAATATCTTAGTAAAAAATTACTCTATAATTCACAAATTGTAAGTGAATTCGAAAAAAAATAAATTAATGCAAAAATTTTAGTGGATTTTCATATTTTTTTAAATTTGCTCGTAATTTGAAAAGCATAGAGTAAGATATTTCTAAGATATAAAGAAAGGCCTTGTTCTTAGTTACAAAACTATATGTTTTCAATATGATAGCATCAATTCTTGTAGAGTTATTCTAATTTAGAAAAAACATCTGTGAAAATAGTACAAAATTTTCCTATATGATTTTTTTACGAATGTATTTCTTTAAACTGAAATAGCTCCGTGAATAATGATATCATTGGAATAAAAAATATATTATTTTGTAGTCAAGAACAAGGTCTTTCTTTCTATCTTAGAAATATCTTAGTATAAAATTGCTTTACGCTTCACAAATTGCAAACAAATTTAAAGAAATATAAAAAAAATAAAAATCTCCAGAAATTTTTACATTTTTTTTATGTTTTTCAGTTTTGCTCATAATTTATGAATCATAGAATGATTTTTAACTAAGGTATTTCTAAAATATAAAGAAAGGCCCCATTCTTTGCTATAAAATGATATGTGTTTCATCTCAGTAACATCGATATTTGTAGAGTTATTCAAGTTTAAAAAAAATGTCTATTAAAAAATCATGTAAAAATCTGGAAAATTTTGTATACGTTGTTGACCGTGATTACCTTTACTAAACATGATTAACTAACAACTAATAACAGGGAAACTATTGTCCAAAAGATCACCAAGCAATTGGACGAATATGTTACAGTTGGAAGGTTTTATACTTGAAGAGGTATAAGGAATAAAGGATTTGAGATTGCGGGTTTGTTCGAAAGAGACTAAGGTGTGAGGTTTTTAAAAGAATATGGGATTCAAACAATATGACACTAAGTCACTAATATTCACACAGAATATTATAAGTTTCACACAGAAACTACAAAAATTCACACAGAATTAATATAATTAACCAAGATCACGAAGCAAGGTTAATTATAAGCAAAATAATACCGAGATCATGAAGCAGGATATTATTTATCAAAAAGTATTTCACTAAGAAATCAAAGGTTTCAAATTATTATTTTTGTCACAAAGACTTTTATTA
>CAJVPK010001371.1:0-11696 GCA_910592015.1 Diversispora eburnea
GCTATAATTCATCCTTAAAATTTTTTAAAAATTTGACAAAAAAATTGTTGCCCGGATACTTTTGGCAGGTTGGTGTACAATAAAATATATAAAAGTACAGGATAAAATATATGATGATAAAAAATTATGTCTGATCATCTCGTGATGTAATACACTGAAAATTTAGATGAAGATGATTTGATTCATTAATTCATTAAATAAATACTAAATAAAGAATTTTAATAAAATATTATGTACAGTATATGTATATTTTCCATAATTTTAATTAAAAAAAAAAGTTCAGAATTCCATATCTGTATTCACATTTTTTCTTACATAATGATAAGGCCTTACTTCAGCTAATCAAAAGAAAGGAATGCATTGTTTATTTGTTTTATTCGAAATAAAATCATAAATAAAACTATGGTGTGCAAAAAAAAAAGATCGATATGATAATCAATTAATGTTAATTTGGCACATAGGTAAATCAATTTTCTTCACGTGATTTTGTCCAAAGACTTTTTTTAACGCACCGTATGTTTCTGGGTAACTAAACCTGATTTAACAAAGTGACATCGCACAACGCATGAAACATATTAATATGTACTTACTAATAGTATTAATAATATTATTACTATTTAAAAAATCTTTATATGGTTTCAAAAAATTGAATAAACGTTGTAAATATGATATTAGTTAATCATCGAATTATGTCTTAATGTATAACCTTTCACGTCACATAGAATGAAAATAATAAACGAACCTAAAGAATATGACAAATTAAGAAACCAAGTTTATATAATATTGATAAGATTTAAATAATTTGTAAATTATTTACTAATGAAGAAAATAAAAAATAAGTCACTGCGTGAATTTTATTATGTTTAAAGCTATATATAGTATGTCATTTAGATTCTCAATGATTATAAACCCCTTGTGAAACTTTGAACATTTTGACCCTTAATTAGTTTAAGGTAATTTATGGATGTTTGACGTGCTATTAAGCACATTGTTATGCATAATATTCTTATTGACATACCACATTACATTCTAAAAATAGGAATTGAAATCGTAAAGAAAAAAAGAATCTTTAATAATAATTTTGTCATATCAATAAATATAACAATCGAGAGAGGGGCCCTTAATAAAAATAATTATACAAATATTATATTATATTACGAATATTTGGGAAAAACAACAAATAAATATTTTGTAAATTATTGATTTCCCTTTAAAATAATTGGAGAAATCATTCGTAACCAATCGAATAATGATAATAATATAATAGATTTATGAAACAGTAAAGGAGGTTTCGGATTTTTCTAAAGTTGAACCATTCTATGTTTCTATTTACACACCTGGGTTAATATTTGGTATAATGACAGTTGCATCGCAACAAACATTGTTCGGTGTTACTTTGGTGGCACAATTTGTATTTAAAAACAAAAATCCATATGATGACAATATATATTACAAATCAACAAAGAACAAAAAAAGAACTTATTTTTTTTTTTTAAAAAAAAGCCATGAAATTCGAATTGGTGCCGAAGATTTTAATTACTGAATAATGTTTGAAACCCTGAAAATGATTATCTTATCTTGTGTTAATTATAAATTACCATATCATATATATAAAAAAAAATCTTGATAATTTAAATCCTATTTAGTAAATAGCCGATGTGGCTGCGTCGAAATGAATAACTTGAAACGTGTAATAGAAGATTTTATATTGATCGATTCAATTTTTTCAATCATTTTATCAAATGTATATTTATTTATATTATATTTTTATATTGTGTTGATTGTTGATTATGTTAATTGAAAATTCATTAGATGTTAAATGTAAAATAGAACTTTCCTAAACATTTACAGTAATATTCAGAAATTCTTAAAACAAAATATTTTTATTCGTAGAACATCTTTTCAGTTCACATTTTCTTATTGGATGATTCTCAATAAATTTTTTTTTTTACTTGTAATTAATAAATAGTATAAGAACAAATAAAGAACGAGAGCAGCAATGCATATACTCATTGTTCACGTATATTTCCTAAAACTTATTATTCTCTTAATATTATTTTAAATTTAAATATTTTCTCTATATAAACGACGAAAATTTTGGCTTCAAAAATTTTTTTTGTTTTCCATCAACAATCAACTTCGCTAGTCGTTGTTAAATAAATAAAATTTACGTTTGAAAAAAAAGAAAAGTTTCTTTTTTTAAAAAAATTTAAAAAATCATCTTTCTTTAAAATTTTGATAATTTTTAAGTCATTTTTTGAACACATTTATTATACCACAAATCAAAAACATAAAAAAATGTCTACAGTTTTCACCAGCTCTCAATTCATGTTCCTAGTTATGGTGATCGTTGTTCTCTTGACTTTCACTATTGACTCTTGTAATTCTGCTCCTATTGATAATACTACTGAAATTCATCTTTTTAAAAGATTCACCGGTGATATGACTTACTACCACCTCGGTTTGGGTGCTTGCGGAAAATACAATAATGATAATGAATTAGTTTGTGCATTACCTAAAGCTCAGTTTGATCCTTATACTCCAAATGGTAATCCAAATAAGAATACAAAATGTGGAAAGCGTATAAAGGTTACTCGTGGAAAAAAATCTGTTGTTGTTCGAGTTGTGGATCGCTGTGATGGATGTAAATCTGGAGATATTGATTTATCTCGTAAGTATTATTATTATTTATTCTTTTATTATATACACATATTATAATATATTTATATGTTAATCTTATTTCATTATTAATTTTATTAAATAATTTAGCTGCCGCATTCAAAAAATTAGCCAGTCTCTCAGTGGGTCGCACCAAATGTAGTTGGAAATATGTTTAATAAATCTTCCTTCTACTGTACCCGAAACCTGAGCGACAAATGTTATTATTATCGCTATAACTTATTCATTTTAAAAGATCAAAGAAAGCTTTTTCATTTTAAGTCTTTTGATAAAACTTGAAAGAAAATATATTGGAAAAAATTTTTTACTTTATATACAAGTACGTATATCAATCACCTTCATGAAAAATTAAAATTTTACCAAAAATATATTGTATTGTACTTTATAATAATTTAGAAGATATTCGATTTATTAATTCCCTTATTTGTTTCATAATTTTCATAATTTTCATATTTTTAATCATCTGATACCTTTCAATGTAATTTACATCTTTCACTCGACGCCTTTTTCACTCACTTTTTTTTTTATTTTTTCATGAAGATTTATATTTCATATATATATATATACATATTAAGTATAGGATAGGATAGGATATATTATACATAGATTAGAATTTTTATAAACTGTATAAATGATATTTTTGTTTGATACATTAATTATTTAAATTAATTAAGATTATAATACAAAATAACCAAATTACATAAACGCCAAACAGGACAAAAGTCCGGGTTGCATATGAAATATCAAAATGTGATATATCAGAGTTATCCATTGATATTTTGGTGATAAAATATGGTTAATCCGATCCGATATGTTGCGATTTAAATAATTAAAATCAACGAGTGAAATTTTTTTACTCATTAGCATCAGTAAAAGAATCTGGAGTATTATAATCGTGTCGTGAAAAGTAGGTCTATATTTATGAGTAATCAGATTATTTTTAGAATAATTTAATAATTTCGACATCTCATAACACATTTGTCTTCTAATTTAAGAAGAGAAATACTTATTAAACGAAAAGTGAAAAGTACCTTTTTTTATTTTATTTTTGAGCACGAATATGGCGTTTATTGTTTAGCCTTAACAAATTGTATGTATGTATATGCGCAGAAAGTTAAGCTTATTTAATGAACGTAGAATTTATCTGAAATAGTATAATTATAGATATTCAAGTTTTTCTATTGCTCTGCTATTCTGTTTCTAGAAGTTTTTTTTAATTTCGCAAGCTTAACATTGTCTGATTATTGAAAAAAAAACAAAAAAATTATAATTCAAACAATTTTCCATTTCAATATTATCTTTATTAAGTACTGTTCACAATAATTACTTATGGTGATAATTTAAGAAAAGAATTAAAAGTTTTTCATATATTCTTTCATTTGATTATTTATAATTTTAACCCATTTGTGCTGAAAACTTTAAAGAATCGTTATATAATAAATATACATTAAAATGAAATAATAATAATATCTTGAAATTGTGACAATTAATAATAATATGTATACTAAAATGTGAGTATATGATATTGTGTTACCACAAAATTCTTCCCATAGATTGTCGGTTTTTACATGCTACATTGTTTTGAGAATATAAATAAATTAATAAACAAAATAATTGATAACAAAAAAAATAAAATATGAAAATAATAAATACAAAGTTTAATAAGAATAATAATAAAAATCAATTTTCTTTAATCTACGGATTATCCGTGAGCTTTATCACGGATATCCGTAATTAAATATCCGGATATCCGGATAGGTCTATAATTGCATCCAAAAATAAATTTCATAATTAAATTTCATAAATAAAAAAAAATAATATAAAATCAATTAATAAAATATGAAAATATAATCAATAGAAAATACGTATATTAACTATGTATATGTACGGTAATTCTCAACAAAAACATAGTATAAAAAAATTTGATATTCGTTGTGTCACAATTAGCCAGTTGCCCGGTGGCTTTTGATACCCACTGTCCTTTGGTGACACGTATAAAACTTTTAAAGCTTAAAAACAAAAAAATCAACAAAGAACAAAAAAGAACTTTATTAAAAAAAAAAGCCAAGAAATTCGAATTCATGCCGGAAGAATGACAAGATACTTCCTGAAAAAAAAATCAAAAAAAATAAAGATGACAAGATATATTAAAAATCAACAAAGAACTAAGATAACTTTATTTAAAAAAATGAAATTCATACCGGATGAATGTCAAGATACTTCCGAAAATTCTTTAGTTACCCTAATTCTGAATAATGTTTCAATAGTCCAATAACCTTTATCAATTCATATTTTAATATGTTCTTTACTAGTCATTATCGTAAATGTCTGAAACATCGAAATAAATTAATGACATGATATTAATAGTTTTATTACCATATCAGATATATTAAAAAAATTTTGATAATTTTAAATCCCATTTAACCTGATATGACTACATGGCTGCGTATTTGTCACTCAAAATGGATAAACTTGAAACGTGTGATAGATTTAATTGGAAATAAAAACCAAATGATTAAAATTATTTTTTAATGAATGTTTATTATCCGTTATTCATATTACATACTATATTTATATTGTGTTGATTGTTGATTATTATTGATTAGATGTCTCTAATAGAAACAAATGAATATATTGATCGAAATTATTTTAATGAATGAATATTTATTATCTATTATTGATATTATATACTATATTTATATTGTGTTGATTGTTGATTATTATTGATTAGATGTCAAATGTAAACATTTAATTTTCAGAAATTCTTAATTCCTTAAACAAATTCGATCCATTGAAAACCTCTCTTTGAAATCACAATAAACTTTCCCACTTTCTTACTGGATAAATTATTTCTTTACTTGGTCATAAATTAATTAATGCTAGAAGAGGAAATAAAAACAAGAGCAATAATATGTATGCTCATTGTTCGCGAATATTTCTTAAAATTTATTATTCTCTTAATATATTATTTTAGATTTATATATGATTATCTACAATTTGTTTTCTCTATATAAACAACGAAATTTGCCTTCCAATTTTTTTTTTTTTGTTTTCCATCCATCAATAATCAACTACGTAAATACATAAATAAAATTTACGTTTGAAAAAAAAGAAAAGATCTTTTTTTAAATAAAAAAAATCAGTAAAAAATTTAATAGATCCTATTAAATTTGCAACATAAGATTTTTATTATCACTAAAAAAAAGGAATTTTTTCTTCTTTTTCAAACAACACATTCTCTCATCAAACTTTTTTGTATTCAAAATAATTTATTTTTTTCCCTTTACCTGTAATTAAATTCAAAGCTTGCTTTAATTTAACAACAACAATTCCTTCCTAAAAAAAATCAAAAAATCACTTTTTCTTTAAAATTTGATAATTTTAAAGTCTTCTTTTTTGAATACATCCATTATACCACAAATCAAAAACATAAAAAAATGTCTTCAGTTTTCACCAGCTCTCGATTAATGTTCTTCGTTATGGTGATCGTCGTTCTCTTGACTTTCACTATTGACTCTTTTAATTCTGCTCCTATTATTAACGATGAGAATGAACATATTAATAACAATCTTACTAAAAGAGCTTTCCACGGTGATATGACTTGGTACCACCTCGGTTTGGGTGCTTGCGGAAAATACAATACTGATAGGGATTTAGCTTGTGCTTTACCTATAGCTCAGTTTGATAGATATACTCCAAATGGTAATCCAAATAAGAACACAAAATGTGGAAAGCGTATAAAGGTTACTCGTGGAAAAAAATCTGTTGTTGTTCGAGTTGTGGATCGTTGTGAAGGATGTAAATCTGGAGATATTGATTTATCTCGTAAGTATTATTATTATTTCTATTTTTATTATACACATATTATAATATATTTATTGATCGTATTTCATTAATTAATTCTATTAAATAATTTAGCTGCCGCATTCGAAAAATTGGCCAGTCTCTCGGTGGGCCGCACCAAATGTAGTTGGAAATATATTTAAGCGACGAATTTTTTATTATCTCCTATCTTTTTATTCTTTTAAAAAAAGCGTAGAAGATATTTGATTTATTAATTTCCTTGTTTGTTTATTTTTCCCTCCATATTTTATGATTTTCATAGTTTTTCATTTTTTTAATAATTCATAACGAAAACTTTATGGTGTTGAACACCTTATTTTATATCACAGCGGTTAGGTTTAGGGTTTTCAAGGGTAATGTATTTATCACCGTGCGTCACACCCTTTGAATAACAATTTTTATTAGATATTCTAGAATATTTGTCATCCAACACTTATAACACGTGAAATAATATAATTTCGATCACCTGGACATCATGTATTTCATTTTTATTGGTTGATAATCACGAGTGTAGAACACCACTGGTGTAATTTAACAATCTCGATTCATAATACTCATTCATAATTTTCATAATTTTTCATTTTTTAATAATTCATAATTCATCTCATTTAATACCTTTCAATGTAATTACATCTATCACTCAAGAAGATTTACGTTCTATAAATAGGCTTCATAAATGCATATAAATATATTTCATAATACATAGATTAAGAATTTTCATAAATTAATGGTTATTTTGGTATTATAATAAAATTCAAATCTTTATTAATTTAAATAATTTAAACTAAATTTAATGTAACATATGGAGTAAAAAACATTTATGTGTCACAATTAGCTAGTTGCCTGGCAATTGGACCAATTGGACCTGTAAAACTGCGCCACAATATGTCCAATTGTTCAATTTAAGCAGTTGGAATGATAAAATTGGTGACACAATTTTGTTACAAAATTTTTATAACTTAAAAACAAAAAAAGAACTGAAATTCATGCCGGATGAATGTCAAGATACTTTCGAAAATTCTTTAGTTACCCTAAATATGAAATAATTTTTCAATAGTTCAATGACTTTTACCAATTCAATATTTTAATATGTTCTTTACTAGTCATTTATTAATATCATTTGTAAATGTTTGAAGCATCGAAATTATTGATATCATATCTTTTATTAATTATATATTACCATATTAGATATATAAAAAAAATCTTGATCCATACTACATGGCTGCGTATTTATCACCCAAAAATGGCTAACCTGAAACGTGTGATAGATTTAAAAACAAATAAAAATTTATTATCTGTTATTGATGTTATATACTTTATTTATATTGTGTTGATTGTTGATGGAAGGTTTTTTTAGATGTCAAACGTAAACATTTAAAATTCAGAAATTCTTAATTCCTTATACAAAATATGTTGAATCACCACATGTCTCCGTTGAAAGCTTCTCTTTGAAATCACAATGAACTTTCACACTTTCTTACTGGATAAATTATTTCTTTACTTAGTCATCAATTAATAAGCAGTTATAAGAATAAATAAATAATAAAAGCAACAATGTACAAACTGATTACAAAAATTCATTGTTCGTGTATATTTAATATATTATGTTAGATCGTTTGATTATCTACAATTGTTTTCTCTATATAAACGACGAAAAATTTGTCTTCCGATTTTTTTTTTCGTTTTCCATTAATAATCAACTACGCTAGCATTGTCAAATACATAAATAAATTTACGTTTGAAAAAAACGAAAAGTTTTTTTTTTTTTAAAATAAAAAACCAATAAAAAAAAATCTTAATAAATTTGCAACATAAGATTTTATTATCATTAAAAAAAAAAGAACTTTTTCTTCTTTTCAAACAACACATTCTCTCATCGAACTTTTGTATTTAAAATAATTTCTTTTTTTTTTCCTTTTACCAGTAATTAAATTCAAAGCGTGCTTTGATTTAACAACAACTCCTTCCTAAAAATTAAAAAAAAATCATCTTTTCTTTAAAATTTTGATAATTTTAAAGTCTTCTTTTTTTGAACACATCTATTATACCACAAATTAAAAACATAAAAAAATGTCCTCAGTTTTCACCAGCTCTCGATTCATGTTCCTCGTTATGGTGATCGCCGTTCTCTTGACTTTCACTATTGACTCTTTTAATTCTGCTCCTATTGGTAATACTAATGAAAATATTACTTCCAATCTTTCTAAAAGAGCTTACTACGGTGATATGACTTGGTACAACCTCGGTTTGGGTTCTTGCGGAACATACAATAATGATAATGAATTAGCTTGTGCATTACCTAAAGCTCAGTTTGATAAATATACTCCAAATGGTAATCCGAATAGGAACACAAAGTGTGGAAAGCGTGTAAAAGTTACTCGTGGATCAAAATCTGTTATTGTTAAAATTGTGGATCGTTGTGAAGGATGTGATCCTAATTCTATTGATTTATCTCGTAAGTATTATTATAATTTATTTTTTTATTATACACACATATTATAATATATTTATACTAATCTTATTTCATTAATTAATTTTATTAAATAAATTAGCTGCCGCATTCAAAAAATTAGTCAGTCTCTCAGTGGGTCGCACCAAATGTAGTTGGAAATATGTTTAATAAAACTTCCTTCTACTGTACCCGAAAACTGAGCGACAAATGTTATTATTATCGTTACTTCTTCATTTTAAAAAATCAAAGAAAGCTTTTCAATTTAAGTCTTTTGATAAAACTTGAAAGAAAATATATTGGGAAAAAATTTTTTATTTTATATACAAGTATATCAATCGTTCCCTTCATGAAAATTAATATTTTACTAAAAAATCTCCAACGAAAATTTTTTTTACTAAATTCCATATATTGTATTGTATTTTGTAAATACAGTAATTCGCCAAAAGCCCCGGTGGATATTTTGTATGGGTGAGGGTATTTTGCTCGGCATGTGTTTTTGTTTTTTTCAGATAAAATGGATATGGATTGATAAATTATAATAATAATGTATTAATATAATAATAATAATAGTAATACAAATAATATAATAATAATAGTACATACTATAATAATAATAATAATTTTTTTTATTTTTTTTATCAAATCCGATCATTATAAATATATTGTACCCAAGTAATTAGTTTAAGTTTTAGTCACAATCATCCTTCTACAAAGTTTAAGGTAACAGTACGTACTTTATAATAATATAGAAGATATTCGATTTATTAATTCCTTATTTGTTTGTTCATTTATTTTTCCATCCATATTTTTATAATTTTCATAATTTTTATATTTTTAATCATCTGATACCTCCTTTCAATGTAATTTACATCTTTCACTCGACATATATATATATATACAGTACATATTAAATATAGGATAGGATATATTAGAATTTTAAATAATTAAACCGACTACTGTATTATGGCAAAAGTCCGGGTTGCATATGAAGTATCAAAATATGATATATCAGAGTTATCCATGATATTTTGGTGATAAAATATGGTTATATCCGATCCGATATGTAAATGATATCAATTTTATTACGATATACAATTAATTAAAGTATTTAAATAAACTCGTAAATTAAAATCAATGAGTGAAACTTTTTTACTCATTAACATTGGTAAAAGAATCTGGGTGTCATTATAATCGTAAAAAGTATATAAAAAATAGAGCATATAAAGCTAGCCATACATTAGGCTAAACGACGATGATTGTTTATTAATTCATTCGATTTCATTATTAACCTTTAAAATATTATAATGTAGGTATGAGTAACTAGATTATTTTTAGAATAATTTAATAATTTCGACATCTCATAACGCATTTGTCTTTCTAATTTTTCTAATTTAAGAAGAGAAAATATTTATTAAACGAAAAGTGAAAATAAAAAAAGTACCTTTTTTATTTTATTTTTGAGCATGAATATGGCGTTTATTGTTTAGCCTTAACAATTATATGTATGTATATGCGCAGAAAGTTAAGCTTATTTAATGAACGTAGAATTTATCTGAAGTAGTATAATTATAGATATTTAAGTTTTTCTATTGCTCTGCTGTTCTGTTTCTAAGAGTTTTTTTTAATTTCACAAACTTAACATTGTCTGATTATTGGAAAAAAACAAAAAAAAATTATAATTCAAACAATTTTCCACTTCAATATTATCTTTATTAAATGGGTTAAAATTATAAATAGGCAAATGAAAGAATATATGAAAAACTTTTAATTCTTTAAAGAATCGTTTCGATTTTTTATAAATTATATAATAAAATATACATTATAATGAAAAATAAATCATCTCTTTCGTTTTTCGTTTTGCATCCTTTTTTTTTTTGAAATATAAATAAATTTAATAAAATAAAATAATTGATATAATAATAATAGTAAATTTAATCTTGAAATTGTGACAATAATTAAAAAAAAAATATGATG
Source organism: Diversispora eburnea (assembly GCA_910592015.1). NCBI lineage: Eukaryota > Fungi > Glomeromycota > Glomeromycetes > Diversisporales > Diversisporaceae > Diversispora > Diversispora eburnea. Next base: position 10,949 of record CAJVPK010001371.1, read on the forward strand.
ACGCGAATTTTATTAATTATCACAGTTGTTCCATTTCTATAATTGCATCAAAATAAATTAATTAAACTTCATAATCAAATTTCATAAATAAATATGAAATGCATGTTTAAATGGACAAAATTTTTATAAAACAATAAAATTTTCAATAAAAAGAAATATCTGAATATTTATATCCAAGTGGCAATTTTTCAACTATTATCTTTGAATATGAAATATTTATTTGTGATATATTTGAAAAATACAAGAAATACATAAAATTATAATAATAATTTCATTTTTTGAAGGTGTAAATTGTCATATTTTAATATGTAAAAAATAGTAATATATTTCAATAGACAAATAAAATTGTTTTAATACTAAAATGTGAGCATATGACATCTTTTATGTTACCCAAAAATTTAATCCCATGGATTGTCGGTTTTCACAGTTTTAACACTTAAATGAAAAAAACCAATTTCCTTTAATCTTGAAATTGTGAGAAGGGCCACTCTTCATCAGGCTAAAAATAATTACCAAACCACATGATATTCGTTTATCCGTGAACGGATTATCCGTATATCCGTAATTAAATATCCGGATATCTGGATAGGTTTTAAACGGATCCACCACTCTACTAATTATCACACAGTTTTTATACTCCTATAATTGCATCCAAAAATAAATTTCATAATTATACACCGGCCTGCCAAAAGTATCCGGACAGCTGTTTTTTTTCAAATTTTTTAAAAAATTTCAAGGATGAATTCTG